>PVKN010043006.1:0-10311 GCA_004027915.1 Capromys pilorides | reverse complement strand
AGCATATGGTGCCGGGGATCGAACTGCAGTCCCTGCAGTTGCCTGAGCTTTCCTAAGCAGGCGCTTTAGACCACTGAACCATCTCGCCGGCCCTGTCCTCAGCTCTTGTATGTTGTGTGTGTGTGTGTTTTAATGTATTTGGTGAAGGGTCTCATTATGCAGCTTGGATTTAGAGCAATCCTCCTGTTCTCAGTCTCCCCAGCGCTGGGATTACAGTCCTGCGCCACCACACCCAGTCTTAGTGGCTGGCTCAGTGCACCTGAGGGCAGGGCTGGCATGGCATGTGGGGCTGGGGATCAAATCCCAGTCCGTGTGTTTGCCTAAGCAGGCGCCTAGTCCTGCTGAAGTATCTCACCAGCCCTAGTTTATTTTAAAACTTTTTTTTGTCTTTTTTTTTTTTTATGGGACCAGGAATTGAACCCAAGACCCTGCGCTTGCCAGGTAAACGCTTATTCTACTGAGCTATCTCCCTGGCCCTTTTTTTTTTTTTTCTTTTTGTCTTTTTGAGACAGGGTCTTGTTATGTAGTTCATGCTGGCCTTGAGCTCACTTTTGTAGCCCAGACTGATCTCGAACTCATACTGATCCTCCTGCCTCAGCCTCCCAAGTGCTGGGATTACAAATGTGTGCCACCATGCCCAGCTCTTATCTATTTATTTTTAAACTTTTTAATATTTAAAAAAATCTTTTTATTTACTTATTCGGTATAGGATCTCACTACACAGCTGGGACTTGTAGTCATCGTGCTGTCTCAGCTTTCCCAGCACTGGAATTACAGGCGTGTATAGCCATACCCGGTTTCAGTGGCTGGCATGGTGGGCCCAGGGTTCCAGGGCTTGCACAACCAGAGTTGGAACCAGGGTCCTTGCTTTTGCAGGCAGGTGCTTAGGCTGCTGTGCTGTCTCCTCAGCCAGCCCTTGTATGTTTTTAATTTTGAGACAGGGTCTTGCCAAGTTTCTTAAATTGCCCAGGCTGGACTCAGACTTCTACCTGCGCTTCCTGGGTGCTGGGCTGGCAGGTGTGCGCCACTGGTGGCGCCTGGCCTTTCCTGCTTTCTTGGAGAAAGTGGCAGCTAGACTTTGGACTTATTTTCTTCCGTATGGCCCTCCTCTGTCATCTCTTCTGGGTCTGGACTTAGGGTTGAGGGATGTGTCTTGGCCAGCAGGAGCCATGGAGGCCTAAGAGGTTTCAGGCCTCCCTGAGGGGGAAGCAAAGGCAGCTTTCGTAGCTATCCCTCCCTGCTCCTGTGACGTGGCTGGGGTGTTGGCCTCCACCTCCCTCTGGTCACCCCAGCCTCTCTGATCGCCCGTGGGGACTCAGCCACCCGTCCCAGCAGAGTGAGCTCGTGGTCTGTAGTACAGGGTGTGGACTGGCCCAGTTCCTCAGGCCTCTGTTTGCTTAGTTCTTGGCAGTTGTGCCTGTGCTGTGGCTTCTCTTGGGGTCTGCCCTCCTTTGTGGTAGCCTAAAGCAGGGGGTCTCTGCTCACCCAGTGCTACTGCCCTAGGGATGCAGGGTACCTTCTGCTGGCCTCCTCTGGTGCCACCCCTCTGTCCAGGCAGAAGGGTGGTAGCCTCTGTCCCCCTTCATCCTCCTTGCTGCCCCCCACAGCTGGTCTCCAGCTCAGGTTGCCACAAAGGGCCCTTGAGATTGATTTCTACATCTGCTGTGTGTCAGGGTGACTCTCATGGGCTGGGATCTTCGTCTAGGCTTGTGGGGAGGCAGGTATTGTTCCCACGGTCCCACGGCAGCTCTGCTCCTTGCGTGGCCTGCATCATACCCCATTGACCACTGGTATCTGCTTCAGTTTCCAGGCTGAAAGGCCCGCCCTGAACGTTGTCATCTTCCCCCTGCTCCACGAGGGCCTGACAGATGTCATCCGGGACGTCCCCATGGTGCACTTGGATGAGATCACCTTGTTTAAAAGCAGGGTGGCAGAGGAGCCCCCAAACTTGTGGTGGTGAGAGGGCCACCTCCCTCTGTTCTTTACTGCCGCTGCTACTGCCAACCCCGCAAAGCCTGCAGCCATGGGACCCCTTGTTTTGTTGCAGAGAAAAGAAACAGCACTCGGCAGCCCGGCCTGCAGCCCCTACCCTAGTGCCCCGTGTCTCCTCTCATTTTCTTCCCCAAGGACTTGTCGTCACTGAAGTCCAGCATGAGGGTTTGCGCTCTGGGTGACGGAGAGGGTTGGGTGGGGTACCCACATGGGGGCAGCAGTCAAGCCAGGTGGACTGTGGACCCTGTCCGCGCCCCGCTGTGTCCCCTTCAGCTGAGAAGCCCCCCTCCGCTGTGCTGTGGTCGTGTGGTATTGTTCTCTGTGGGCTGGGGAGGTTCTCCCTGCCAAGATGTCTGCAAGTTTTGTGCCTGCAGAAGTGGGTCGCCCTGTCTGTCCCACTGAGATGCACGTTAGGGTGGGGGTGTCCCTCGGTGGTAGAGCACTTAGCCAGCAGCTGTGAGACCCACCACCACCACCACCACCAAAAAAAGAGACTCATTTTAACCCAGTTATATCTCTGAGATGTTTTTGGCTGTTTTGGCTGGGTGATATATATTTGTGGCCCAGCAGGGAATCTGGGGCAGAGACCACTGAGCAGCGCCCTCAGGGCCGGGCCTGTCTGCTTCCTGGGCTACCTTGGTCTCTGAAGATCTGTGGCATTTGACTTCAGAAAGCCCAGGTCCCCAGAAGGTCACTGTCTGCTTCTGAGGAAATCAATGCTCATTTGGCTTTGTTAGAGTAACTGGAGACATTAAACCCAGAACAGTGTTTAAGCCTTGGGAGTGATAGGCCACCCAGTGTCAGGGAACGTTAGGATTTGAGAAAAACTCAGCAAAGCTGCTCCTGAGCTGAGGTGGGACCTGCTCACATCCAAGGTTGCCTGTGCCCTGTGGCTGTCTCTGTCATGTCCCTGTAAGACTATCCCCCTCTGAGGGGGCTGTGCCTGGGTTCCGTCCTCCTGGACTCCTGCCTGCCCTGGTGCATCTGGGTCATGGGTCCCCACAGGCCATGGGCATTACCAGCTTTCTTGCCTCCCCAGTATCCCAGGGGATGGGGCGCAGAGCCTACCAGGCCTTGCCCACTGCCTTCTTCCTCCAGTGTTTCCATGGTAACAGATCCCCCTGATCTCTGTGGTACCTGCCCTGCATAGGTGCTGAGGGCAAGCAGTGCCCATTAGCAGTGCCCCTTGGGGCCCAGGGAGTCAGGGTTCCAGATGGGCCTGAGGCCAGAGCAGGGGGACACAGCCCTCTGCCTGCCTTGACCCTGGCCCCATTAAGTTGTGCAAGTCTGGCCCCCTCTGCTTTGCCCTGCGTCAGCCCCACCCTGCCAGGAGGGTGTCCCTGGATGCAGCAAACAGAGGGATCTGCTGCAGATAGGTCCCTGGGGCTGTGGTGTGACACGGCCTCCAGAGCCACAGACCAGTCACACCCTTCCCCGCAGTGCAGGCCTGGACAGACTGCCCAGGCCAGGCCAGCATCCCACGCAGCTGCTGACAAAACCCGTGGCCCCCAGTCCTTTAGAGCTTTGAATTGGCCCCTGAATTGGCCGCTGTGTGATCAGGCAAGTGGGGTGTCTCCAAGGCCGCCCCCTTGTCCTGAGTGAGGGGCTGACAGGCCAAGTAGTATAGCCCAGGAGGGAGGCCCCTGAGGCTCTTGGTGCCCTAGCTTTAACCCTCTCCTCCTCATCTCCAGTGGCCCTCACCCGCCCGGCCAGAGAATTGTCCTTCTGCTAGGAATTTGCTCCAAAGCTGAAACTTGCTTTTGTGATCCAGCTTGCAGGCCTGTTGTCCTGAGCACGCAGTTTATGTTCACAGCCAGGGCTGGGGGAGGGGACTGTACACAACGGGCTGGGAGTACAGACCCTTTGGAAGGCCCCTCCCAACAGTAGACCTTGTATTTTTACTGTCCCCTGCAACAGTTCTTTGACTGAAAGTGAGAATTTCCACTCCTTCTACACCCGAGACACAATTCAGCAGATGTTAATAACGTGCTTATTTTCGCTAAGTGCTATTTTGGCACTGGTGTTAATTGCGATTTATATTCTGCAACATTTTACGCTGGGAAAAGAACCCACCCTAATGGTCCCCAATTGGCAGGACTGGGCACTTAAGTGGCGGACCATATGCTGCCTGCTGGAAGGAGCATGGTCGGCACGCGTGCTGCAGCCTGTGTGCATGTGTGTGCACATGTGTGGCCATGCGTGTGGGTGTGTGCATGTCTGTATGTGTGTGATTCTGCAGGGCTGCGTATGCCTGTCTGTGACTGTGTGCATGCCAGCGTGAGTGCACATGCTCTGTGTGTGTGTTTGTACCTGGGCGTGCATGTGTGTGTACATCTGTGCTCACTACCTGTGTGTGCAGTCTGCAGCATGTGAAGTTTGCGTCTGCTAAATGTGTGTGAATGTGTAAGAGATGAGTGAGAGGAGGAGATCAGCAGGTTCATCCTTTGTTCTTTTCTGCCTTGGTACTGGGAGTCGAACTCAGGACCTTGTACTTGCTAGACAGGCACTTCACCACTGAGCTGTATCCCTGGCCTTGGGCTTTGTTCTTCTACAGAGAAATCCCCTGACCTCCCATGACTGCCCCCTCCACCTCTCATTCCAGGCCTGCTGCTCTTGCCTCCTCTGGTGCTGTGCCAGGTGCGGTGTCCTGGGATCCTAGCCCCTGAGACCCCATGACCCTGTGTGTTGTGCGCCTGCTGCCTCCTCTGCAGGCCGCGTTGGGTCCCTGGCCTCTGAATTGAAGGCAGGAAAGCTGAGGAAAGGTACATTTCTGGGCCCCAGGGCCCCTTTTCTACATGGGGTGGCTAGCCTCATTCCCGTCCTACTGTCACACACAGGGACAGGCCTGAAGGGCCAGCAGAGGTCTGTAGCCAGGATGGCCTGGACTCTACAGGTGCTAGACCCTGCTGGTCGCCACTCCCTGAGCAGGACTCAGTGTGCAGAACAGAGTCCCTCACAGCATGCAGGCCTGGCCCTGGGCAGTGGGACTGTGGGAACCAGCACCCCCAGCCTGGACCCCTATAGGATATTTTATAGAAGGAACAGCAGGAACATCCTATTGTCCCCTCTGAGCAGGGATGTTCCCCACCTCCCTTGCCCACAAGTGATCAACCCCTTGTAGGATCTAGAGATTACAGAGTTCCTGGAAAGGGAAATGGGTTTGTGGGGGCGGTGCGATGGTGGCGTGGACTCCAGCCATGAGACCTCGGGGAGGGGATGGCTGCTGCTGTCCACCTTTCCAAGTGGCCTCAGCCACAGCCCTAGGGCCCATTATGACTGGTCTCTTGTACATTAGGGGGTCAAGGTTCCAAAGGAAGCTCCTAGGGCCTACTGGGCACAGTGAACCAGTGATCCCAGTTGTAGGTCCTGTGCCTGTGACCAGCATCCTCAACCCTGTGACCTTACAGGGCACGTGGGGCCTTGCATGAGCGCCATAGGTCAGGCACTCTGTCTCACATTAACAGTGCAGGTCACGGCTGGCTGTGTCGCTTGCAGGATCTGCCTGAGACCTGGGCAGGCAGGGCATGAAGGCAGGAGCGTGACACCCCATCCCCTCGTGCCTGTGAAGTGTCCAGAGCCAGGCACACAGGAGATGTGTATCCAAGGGAGGTGTGCAACAGAGTGTGCGCCGGGTTTTCAGGGCAGGAAGGAATGTGCTGTGTAAATGTGTGCTTGTGTGCCCAAGTGCGTGTGCAGGCAGTGTGCATCTGGCCACGGCATCTTCCTCGACCTGTGCCACCCTCTCACCGAAACCTTCATTGTGTGACTTCGTGCAAAACCAGGGGAGCTCAGCAGGGGTTTTCTGAGGGGTGAGCCAAAACCTTCCTTGCCCCCGGGTTCTCCTGTACCATGTGACCAGGTGCTAATTGCCATTCCCTGCTGCCTTTAGGTGACCAATTGCCCCATCCCTGCCCAGCGAGGCATCTCATGGTGACACATGCTCCTGAATGTGGCATTTGCCCTAACGCTTCATCCTGGGTGGGTGATTTCATGTGAACTTGTGGCATGTGGGAAGTTTCAAATAAAATGGATTGATTTAGAAAGCTGGCGACTGTGGTTCTTCCAGTGGCAACGCTCTACCTGTCCCTCCTGTGCCCAGGCAGTTGGCTGTGTTCGGTTTTGTGATGGGAGTCGGACACTGAGCCTGGGGGCCAGGGCCCAAGCAGATGCTTACATGGAGACCTGGCACCTACGTAGGGCATCAAGTAACAATGGAGTCAGCCTGACAGCCTACCAGGCAGGGAGAGGCTGTGTGGGTCAGGATGGCTGGCAGGACAGACAAAAGGCTCTGGGGTGGCTGAGGGCGGATGGGGTCAAAGCAGCCGTCCTCAGGGCAAAGACACTTAGTGAAGTCGTGTATACACTTTATTTCTCACCATCTTAACCTTATTTGTTTACTATTTGTGTTTAATTTAGAGACAGAGTCCCAGGGCTGGGGAGATAGCTCAGTGGAATAAGTGCTTGCCTGGCAAGCTCAAGGGCCTAAGTTCAATCCCCAGTCCTGCAAAAGAAAGAGAGAGAAGAGAGAAAGGGAGGGAAAGAAAGAAAGAGAAAGGGAGGGAGAGAAAGAAAAACAAGAAAGAGAAAAAAGAAAGAAAAAAAGGGAGGGAAGGAGAAAGGGAAGGAAAGAAAAAGAAAGAGAAAGAAAGACAGAATCCCACTAGGTCTCTAAATTGGCTGAGAAGCAGAGGTAGTGACAAATCCCTGTAATCCCAGCACTGTGGGAAGCTGAGGCAAGAAGACTGTGGCAAGTTTGAGACCAGCCTGGGCTACAAAGTGAGCTCAAGTCCAACCTGAACTGGCCCTGTCTCAAAAAACACACAAAAAAGACGAAGAGGCAGGCCGAAGTAAGGCCACGCTTGCCGCCCTCCTGCCCCGGCCTCCCAGAGTGCTTGGGTTCAGGCCCATGCTGTCATACCTGGTCCATCTTAATGGTGTGTAACCTTCATCCCTGCTGCCCTCCCACTCTGCCTCTCCAGCTCTGTGATGGCTGCTCTGGGGACCCATGTGAGAGGAACCCTTTAAGATGGCAGTGAGAGCATTGGCTGAAGCAGGAGCCCCAACTTGGGCTCTTGGGAAAAAAAAGCACAGAGGAAAGAGGGGCAGAACGTGGATGCCAGGGCTGCTCCTGGACAGAGTGACAAAATGAGGCCAGGGACTCAGCACAGCTCGTCCACCCTTGGCTGGGAGCGCATGGAGGCCTACAGGCGTTGTAACCTGTTTTTAGTCATTATTTGAGGCAGTGTCTCACCATGCCACCTGGGTTGGCTGCAGATTTGCAAAATCCTCCTGCCTCCGGGTACACCACCATGCCCAGCTGTCTTCACTGTTTGAAGTCAAATGAATAGCTTGCTGAGTTGCCCAGGTTTGTGTTCAACTTGTGCTCCTCCTGCCTCGGCCTCTCAGAATGCTGGCATTACAGCTGTGCACCTCGGCCTCTCAGAGTGCTGGGATTACAGCTGTGCACCTCGGCGATACTTGGCCTAAGAACATTTTCATTATCCACAGATGTCCTGTTTCCAGAGCCTGGTATGGTGGCACACACCCGAAATCCCAGCACTCAGGAGGCCAAGGCAGAAGGCCCACCATGAGTTTGAGGCCAGCCTGGGCTACATAGTGAATTAAAGTCTATCCTGAGCTACATACTGAGACCATGCCTCAAAAAGCCAAAAGAACAATAAAAGAAACCCTGCGCCCATTAGCAGTCTCTCCTGTTTTCCCTACCCCAGCTCCTGCTGATCACTAACCTAATTTCTGTATCTCGATCATTGGAGGTTTATACTGCTTATAAAAAGAATCTCAGTTTGTACCATTTTGTGCCTGGCTTTTTTTCATTTAGCCTAGAGTTTGTAAGTTACCATCCTGTGCATTCAAATTCCGTTTCTTTTGATGGCCAAGTAATAATCCATTGTGTTCTGCTGTGTTTTGTTTATCCACTCGTCAGCTGATGGGTACTTGAGCTATTTCTACTTTTCGACTATTGTGAATAATGAACAGTGCGGCTAAGAACAAATTTTTTTTTTTTTTTTGGTCTTTTTGAGACAGGGTCTTGCTATGCAGTTCAGGCTGGTCTTGAGCTCCCTTTTGTAGCCCAGGCTGGTCTCGAACTTGCACCAATCCTCCTACCTCAGCCACCCAAGTGCTGGGATTACAGGCTTGTGCCACCACGCCCGGCTAAGAACAAATTTTTATGTAGAAGTTTTCAGTCTTTTTTGATAGATATATCCCGTATCCCCTGGAATACTGCTTCGGCAGGAGGGGAGCCAGCGCACAGAAACCCAGGCTGACTGCAGGTGTGGCACAGCGTGGCCCTGGCGAGCAGGGCTTGGGGCCCTGGCAGGGGCTGTGGGGCAGTGTTATCTGCGGTAGACATTGCTGGAGTGGCTGTGGGGCACGTGGTGCAGCCACACCAGGCCATGAGGGGTGGGGGCTGCTGTAGCATGAATGCTGTTTGGAGGGTATCGGAGTGTTGGGGCTCTGCCTCAGTCTCCCAGACTGCTGGGTTCCAGGCCTGGGCTACTGCACCTGGCTCTCTTCTGTCCTTTTGGGGATTTTGCTTTTTATTTTGTTTTTCATGTTTTTATTTTATTTATTATTATATTTATCATTATTTATTATTTATTATATTTATTATTTTTAATGTTTTATTTTTTTAAAAATGTTTTTAATGTTTTATGTACGTATGTATGTATGTATTTGGTATAGGGTCTTGCTACGTAGCTTAGACTCATAGTGATCTTCCTATCTCAGCCTCCCCAATACTGGAATTACAGGTGTGTGCCGCCACGCCTGGTTTCCCTGGCCAGCACAGTGTGTCTGGGGTTCTGGGACCAGCATGGCATGCAGTACTGGGGATTGAACCTGGGTCCTTGTGCTTGCCAGGCAGGCCCTTGAACTATCTCCCCAGTCCTTTTTTTCTTTTTTGCGGAACCAGGGATCAAACTCAGGACCTTGCACTTGCCAGGCAGGCACTTGTGCCCCCGGGCTATCTCGCCAGCTCCCCCTTTTTGTGTTTTTTTTTTGACACATAGTTTTACCATCTAGTTCAGGCTATTTTTGAACTCATAATGTAACCTAGGCTGGCTTCAAGCTTGCAGCAATCCCCCTCCCTCAGCCTGCCAGGTTCCAGCTGGGGTGACAGGGAGGGGTGTGCTGTCCTGCCTGGCTTGCGAGTGATTTGCATATTATGGATGCTGAACCCCATGAAAGTTGTCAGAATCAAAATGGGGTCTCATATTTAGCTGCAATAAAAAATAAGATGAAATCAACAGAGCCGGGAGGCTGTGGAGGAGGATCTCGGGCACCCGATTACCAGAGCCATCACACGAGGCTCTGCCAGAACCACAGCGCACAAGGGGCAGCGCAGCCTCGAACAGAGAGCACAGCTGTGGGGATGCCTGCCGGCCGTGGGTACAGCCTCGGGCTGGTCCTTGTGCCCAAGGTTTCCAGTTTCAAAATAACTCAGGTGGCCTCCCGGCTCTGCTTCACCATGTCCGCATGGTTTCCATGGCATTCACAGCCCGCATTGCAGTGCTGCCTGTCTCCTCCCTCCCGAATACGCACTGTGTCTCCTTAGAGAATTGCTCTGTGTTTTTATTTAAAGGCTGACAACCGCACATTTGTGCGTTGTCTTCCATTTCATTTTCTTTAATACCAGGGATTGAACCTAGAACCTTCATTAGTGCCGAGTTACATCCCCAGCCCTTCCTTTTATTTTTTGTTTTTAGACGGGGTCCTCACTAAGTCACGAAACTGCCACCTGCCTCAGCCTCCCAGAATATTGGGGTTGTAGCGTGCACCCACACAGCTGACTTCCTCGTTCTGTCTTATTGCCATGCTAATGTTCACGCCCAGGGCAAGGGCTCGGCTGTTAGTTACATCCCAGCCCCTGGGTCTCTTGGCGCCCCTGGAAGGCAGCATACCCGAGGCAGCAGCCAAGTGTGAGCTGCTGCTGTCTGCCCTTGTAGGTGCCCTTGTAGGTGTCCCCAAGCTGGGCACAGGGCAGCCCATGGCTATGACTGTCAGAGGCCCTGTGAGCATGCAGTGGGGCTTTACCTGGTACCCTAGCTCCAGGGTGGGCAGGCAGATGCCAGTGGGGAAGTGGGCAGGAACATAGCTCAAGCTGGAGATTTATGGCATCAACACAGTGCTTAAGTGTGCAAGGAAAACATTTCAGCCTGCTTCCCAGAAGCACGATGATCTCAGAACAGCTCTGCTTCCAAAACAGAAAAATACAGCGGGAGATGGAGGGAGGGAGAAGGAAAAGCCTGCACACGAGGTCTGCTCGGACGCTGAGGGGTGCGGCAGCTATGGGTGGGG
>PVKN010043005.1:0-10249 GCA_004027915.1 Capromys pilorides | reverse complement strand
GGGCAGGAAGATCTCCCTTGGAGGTCCCCAGAGGGGGGCGAGCTTGCTGTGGCTTAGAGACAAGGGCATCGGGTGAGTAGCAGATGCAGAGCTACCATTGGGAAATCCAGTTGAGAATCCAGGGAGAGCGGAGAGGAGAAGAGTGGACAGCAGAGGCAGCACATACAGGAATTTTTTTTTTTTCATTCTGTCCAGGAATTCTGAATAGGTCTAAGAGAGAGGAAAAAATCTGCTGGTGAGAAGCCAAAGAGTGGGCAGGTGGTGAAATCAAACTGCAGGGTGAAGTCCAGAGAAGGCAAAAAAATCCATCAGTCCTCAGGGGGGAGGGAGGGCGGACCTTGGGATAAAGTGAAGGGACGAGTGAAGGGCGGGGATTTCGTGAGCTGCAGCCTTCAGCCTCAGCCTCCTGGCTGCCCTCTACTTTTCTGCACAGTGCTGTGAACCATGTGAACATGGGAGAGCACCATCAACATGACAATGAGAGGAGACGCGCTTGCACGCGCTTGGGAATGTAAGCTGCGAAGAGAAGGTTGAAGATGGTCTGATCAGCAAATTGGCAAGGAAATCAGTAAGAGGACTGCAGGGAAGCAAAGGTTTTGTGAGGAAGATTGAGTCGTCGGGTCAAGGAGGCCCATCCCAGGTCTTTGCTTTTGTGCAGACCTGGATGAACCGAGAAAGGAAATGGTGATGGTGTAGGTAACAGTCCTGCCTTGTGTCAGCATTTTATGTCCATGTCTAGCTGGCTGGTCACTCTGTGCCCTTAAATCAGTGCTCAGAAATCCTATGTGACCCCTGTTGTTTTTTTTTCCTCAGTGAGTCCAGCCGTCTGAAGAAAAATGCCTTGCTCTACTCTGTCTATAAGGTTACCAAGGTAGCCACATGTAAATACAGTACAGCCCTATCCCTGGGGAAAGCTGACTGGGCCAGGTCAGACACCTGACCTATACTAGGCCAATCACATTCCTTCCTTGAACACACAAACTCTGAATTGAGAAAGACATTACTTTTTCTCTTCTAGTGGCAAAAATGGCGGCTGGGGGCTGGAGGTGTAGCTCAGTGAACAGTGATTTCCTAGGATGCCTGGATTCTCTCACGAAAGAAAAACCAAAGTTGATGAAGGATAATCTCAGGAGTTGCTGGTAGCCAGGTGGAGGGAGGGACAATAAAGGGTAGTTGATGGTAAGAGCAAAAAATGAAAGAGAGGCAAGGGCAGAGGAGGTAGAGAGGGGGAGAATAAAGGAGAGAGAAATAGAGAGACAGAGACAGAGACAGAGACAGAGAAAGGGAGGGGGAGGGAGAAGAGAAGAAGAAAGAAGAGGAGAATGAGGTCAGTAAGAGAATCTTCCAGAATTCCTGGTCCTCTGCTCTATTTGCATTCACACCTAGGAAGTCTTGTCCTACCCCAAAATTTTAAATGCTTTTTCTACACTGAAGCCTCTGTAATTTCCTAGTTGTGTTGTTTCTGGACCACTGTATCCACTTGCCTACTCAGCACTTCCGCTTAGATTTTGAACAGGCATCTCGAGCTTAACATATCCTAAATCAAACTGGTATTCCTTCCCATCTCTGCTTTTTACGTCATCTTCTCCACTTTTGTTAATGATAATTGCATCCTTCTAGTTTACCAAACTGTAAACTTCTCCTTGACTCATCTTCCACCCCAATTGACCTTTAGGAAAGAGTCTAAGCTCCTCCTCTACCTACCATCTTCTTCATCACCATTCTCTGTGTCCTGACTATGGCATCACTGGTCCTTCCACTTGTGCCCAAGGGATGCCATGTGACTTCTGACTCAGAGCCTCCACCGACTCTGACGCCTTCAGAAAGAAAGTAAAGATCACTGCGAGTTCAAGGCCAGCTTGAACTATATAGCAAGACACTGTCTCAACAAACAAACAAACAAACAAACAAACAAACAAACAGGCCAAGCCAAGCATTTGTGGTGGCCCAGAGGCCCCTATGTGGGTCATCCTCATTGCTATTCTACCATCTGCATCACTCTATTCTCCCCTTTCTCCATCACCTTTGGCCCCCTTCCCCTTTTCCAGGCTTTGTTAAAAAATCACCTTCTCAGGGTCTTCCGGACTGTCCTGACCCCCACTCTCTCCCTTATCACTTTCAAGTCTTCCTCATAGCTCTTATCATAATGAAACATATAATAAATACACTTCACTTGTTTGTCTAATATGTACTTGTTTAATTGTTTCTCTGATGGCTAGGACAACATCTGGCAATACTGGATTCCTGAATGAGTGAGTGAGTGAATGAATGAACGAATGAATGAATGAATAATGAATGAAGATGTTCTTTGTGGCAAGCCAATTCTTCCTGTTTCAGCATGTGGTAGCCAGATTTCAAACTCAGAGGTTGGAGGTGGGCAAGTGAGAGTCAGACCTATCGCCTGCGGTCTCTCATTCTCTCCCTAATCTGTTCTGCACACAGTAGCCAGAGACAACAGGGACCTTGTTAAGTTGCCCTTTCTAAGTCTCTATTTTGCCTTACACTGTTTTTAGGATATAGAGCCATACTGTCTAACATAGGAGCTACTAGCTACAAGAGCCTATTTAAACTTAATTAAAGCAAAACAAAACCAAAGTTCCATCCCTTTGTCATACTAGAAGAGTATACCTGCCCAGGTTCTCACAGATGCTGAGGTAGATCTAGATTGCTCTGGAGCCTGACTCCAATGCTTACTAGGGTATTTCCATTTTGGTCTCTGTCTCTGTCTCTCTGTCTCTGTCTTGCTCTATCTTTCTGTCTGTCTGTCTATCTGTCTCTCCCTGTGTCTCTGTCTTTCTGTTTCTGTCTCTGTCTCTCTTTCTGCCCCTCTATGTCTCTCTCTCTTTCTATCTCTCTCTGTGTCTCTATCTCTGTCTCTGCATTGGAGTGGAAGTGTATGGTAGAGCAAAGCCACTTCATTCATGGTAGCCAATGGTAGCCAGGAGGTACAGCAGGTGAAGAGTGCCAGAGACTGAGGGGTGAGGGGCCAGACCCAGGCAGACATACCTAAAAGTGAGTGCTGCTGATCCCTGGGTGGGTCTCCAAGTCAACCAAGTTGGAACACCATTATGCCATTTATGGAACTATTCCAGGACAACTCAAGGTTGTGGGAAGCTAAGCATCAGGTGGAGAAGTTTGGAGAAACACTCTGGAGGGGGGCAGGAGGAAGAAGCCACTGCAGCAGGCAAGCTCACCTGCGTGTGGTGGGTCCTAAAGAAGGGCTGCAGGGGGAACCTGCAGAGAAGAGAAGGTGGAAGTGGAGTTCCAGTAAAGAAAAGAACTGAGAGGAAAGCTGGGCATGATGGTGCATGCCCACGATCTCAGCACATGGGAGGATGAGGCAGGAGGATATGAATTTAAGACCAGCCTGGGCTACAAAGTGAGCTCAAGACCAACCTGAACTGCATAGCGAGACCCTGTCTCAAAAAGACAGACAGCAGCAGCAGTAACAACAACACAAAAACCCCTAAACAAACCTAAAAAGAACTGAGAGGAGAGAATCCATGGGCTCTGTTCCTTCCCTTGTATGTCTCCCACGTGCTATGAGGGTGGAAGGTTCTGGTGCAGCGCAGTAGAGCAGGTGCTGGGAACCCTGCAGCACATTACGCTGGGAGGCTGTTCACTGTAGAGCTGTGGTCATCAGAACGTTCAAGCGCCTTGGGAAGCAGGTAAGAAATGCAGCCTCGGAGAGTCCCAAGATTCACGGCTAGGGAATCTGCATTTTGACAGCTCCCACGGGAAGCTGACAGAGCCAGAGCAAACACACCTAGAGGAGCACTTCCAAGTGACTCTGAATGCAGCTCCCTTTGGTCCCCTCAGGACCCACTTTGTTTAAAAATGCTGGGATAGCACATGAGTGCAGCTTTCCTAAGAGCCAGAAGAGCTAGCAATAGAAAGACTAATTCCTGATAAATGAAAGCCTGCCCCACTGTCAAGAATAACATGGAACTGGACAATGGACACAGACCAAGCTACAGAGCATCTCTCTCTCGGCTCCCACAGGCGCTGTGGCCCACTGAGCTCCCTTCTGCATTGTCTCCCTGCTCCTCTCTCTTCCACTGGCTTCTGCATTCAGCCTGGCCTCTGGCTCGCTCCATCTCTGCCCCACTCTTCTCCAGCTAAACACGGCCTGCATCTCAAGGGCATCTCCTTTTCCATTCCTTCCTCTTCAGCAGGCTCCGGGAGACATGCTCAGTTCAATATTCTTAAAAGAGAACTTCACTGCCTCTGTGTGGAGCAGTTAATTAAAGGGGCTTGAAGCAAAGGATGGGAGTGAGTCAGAAGGAAAGAGACAATTGTGCCAGAAGAGGGAGCCTCGGTCTCTCACACGGTTTCTCTCTCTCTTGGCCTTTGCACTTGCCGTCCCCTCTCCTGCTACGCTGTTTTCGCCATCTCCCTTGGAGAACACTCATCTGTCTTCCGCTGGCTACTCAGCGCCACAGCTCACCTCAGGTCAGACTGCGGTACCTCTGCCCTGTCCTCAGGCCTCCCTCTGAAATTAACTTCCTCTGCTTTGAATCATCGCAGGACGAGATATGGGAAATCTAGGGTACCGACTCTTAAGGCTAGGGCCCAGGGATGGTTCAGCCACCTGAGTAAAAAGCTGAAATGGCCCCAACCTTAGTTCCAGGCAGGTGAGGATTGCTTTGGCAGTGTTTTGCAATAAGGGTGCCCCAGAGGAGACCGGGAGGCAGAGGGGAGATCAGGGCACCCAAGAAAGAGGGCAGGAGTTGCCGTGTGGGGCCTGAAGCAGAACTTTCCTGTGGAGCTCCAGCCCACCTCTGCTGTTCTCAGACTTGTCCAGCCCCCAGGGCCACACTGCAAGTCACCACCTCGGGGCCCCCGCTTGAGAGAGGACATCAACCCCACTCAGTTTTTTTGTTCTCTGCAGCACTAGGCAGCTAGGGAGAGCTGCAGGATGCACTAAAACCGCAGAAGCCCCAAGTGGCTGGGCAGGAGAGAGCAGACCAGCTCTTTCAGAATCCAGGTCCTTTCCATCTTTGTGCATTTACCGCCCTGACTGTGGAAGGTCAATACGGAGTGAGTGGGACCCTGCAGTCCCTGGGGTATCAATTCGCCCAGAGCCCATGTGCCAGGTCAGAGGGCCAGCATGTCGCAGGAGGGCTTGAGGATGGCTGCCATGCCCTCTGGGAGCTCAGCACCCCCAGCCTCCACTGCACAGAGTCGGGAAATGGTCTGGCGGGGCTTAGGAGCCAGCGTGGTCAAACTTCAGAGCCAGTGCCCTGCATTTTTTCTCCCTGTGCTACAGACACCTTCCTGGCAGGGTGCTGTCATGTCTCTCACTTCCAGGAGGCTGCCTGTGGTGGTCAGCAGCTCTTTGTGCCGATTCACCCTTCCCAACACTTCAGCAGCTTCTTGGGTCCTGAAGGAGGCCCACACCCTATGTATACTCTCCCCAAAACAAAATCCCTCCTGCCTGGCCCCCAGTGCAAGGCAGGCAAAGTACTCACTCACAAAGGCCTCGATTCCTTTGCAGGAAGATGCATATCCAGCAGCAGGGGATCCTCACCCCAGACCCCACTGCTAGGTCATGGGACTCAGCTTCTCTGTGGGCTAAACTGCTCCCTCACCCTGCTGTGGCCTGCCAGCTTTGCTGGGACTTAGGGACTAATCCTATTCACCAAAACCCATGTGAGCCTCAGGCCTGGGTCTGTGGAGCATATTTTTAATTTGTTGTTCTCAGAGGTCAGAGCGATGATAAAAGACTGCTGGAAACATGACCAAAGGCATTCGGGCTCCCAGGTGCCCTGGAGGGAAATGAAGACAGCCAGTGGGGTTGATCCTCTTGTGTTCAGAGTCTGGGCTCAGGAAGGGGCACCAGTACCGTCCGATGTCTACACCAGGATCAGGGCAGGCACTGCAGGATGCCGCCGTCTCTCACCCCAGCCCTCACCCAAGCGGTGTCACACCCAGTCACTCTTTACTCCCACCACTAGTCACTGACGCTGTCCTCAGTGCAGCCACCAGGACCTCCTGCCTAGAAGCTGTGGCAGCCCCTCATGGTTCCTTTCCCACCATAGCCCAATATTATCTGATCTTCTGATAATGCAAATGTGTTTGAATTACCTGTACCTTGCTCCCCAGGTCCCTTGCAGCAAACTCCCATGAAATTTCCTGCTGTCCTGGGGACAGGGACAGCACCATCCAGGGCTGGCCCACACCCACCTCTGCTGCACCACCTTCAACCAGCTGGCTGTGAGTTCTGGCCACAGGCCCTTTGCACAGGCGGAATGCTGCCCCTTCACTCTCTCCTTGGTCTGACTCCTTATTCTTCAGGGCGCCAGTCCATGCCGGTTGATAGAGAAGCCTTCCCTGCTCACACTGCGTGGGCTGTGCTTCTGTTCTCACTGTCAGGAAAACCTGGAGTTGGATTTTTTGGGACAAAAAGGACTCCTAGTAGGTGCTTGAAGGGCCGTTTCATGGAGGAAGAGAGAAAAGACTGGAGACATCAAAGGACTTGGCTTTTGTTTTTCAGAGTCATTGGCAGATGGGGCGAGGCCTTGCTGAGCTGTTCTGAGCTTTCCTGCCGTGCCCAGTGCCCGGGGGGCTGTGTCTGATCCTCATGCACTGGACCCCAATGACTTCTGCGGTGTGTTAGACATTTGCCCTGGCCTTGTGCCTGATGCCAGACACACACCACTGCCCCCGTGTGCAGTGTGTGCAGAGCTGCTATTTAGTCCCTCACTGCCTCCCCTAAATCTCCCTGAGCCCTCAGGTTGCCCATCCCCACCTCTGACGCTGGGGGCAGTGGCTGTCACTGCTTCTCAATCCCTGCAGCCCTTTGTTGTTCACTGGAAATTCTCACATGTGCACTTGCTCCCCCACCATAGGAAGGAACTTGGGGGGAGGCCTGTTCTTCTCTGTCAAGCCAGCAGTCACAGAACGACTCAGTGTGCACCCCAAGGATGTGAAGACAGCTTTGGCAACAAGACTGTGGTTCCCGCAATGCTGTCGTCTTGTCCTCCAGCTCCTCTCTTGCACAGGAAGCCCTTTTCTGTGCTCCATGCCGTTCTCCAAAGGCGGGCGAGAGGTACAAGGCACACTGTTGGATAGGCGTTTCTCCAGACCCAGAGCATGGCAGTACCTCATGTGCGGTGGGTGGGTAGGTAGGTGGGTGGGCGGGGCATTACTGCTCTTCAGGAATTCCCTGCTCTGCCTGCATCATCAATTAAAATTCCATCACCTGCTGCTTTGCACGCGTCTGCATGGGTGGCGTTACTAGGCAGCGGGGACTCTTTCTTTCACTGCCTCTATCTTCACTGGTGCTCAGAACCTTGGAAACCCAGGGCCACAGCCTGACTTCTTACCAGCTGTGTGTCACTGAACAGAACCTTCCCTTTCTGGGCCTTAGTTTCCCCATCAGGAGAATGATGGATCGGGAAGCAACACCTTAGAGGTGGTCCCTAATGACAGGTATTCTCTGCTAGACACCGCCCATCAGTCCTCATGATGGACCAAGATAGTCACCATTTTACAGACCAGGAAACTGAAGCAGAGATGCCTGGGCCACTGACCAGTGGTGGGGAGGGAGTTTCAGCCCAGGCATCCTGATTTGGAGCTGCCTGTGTAGGATGTCCTTGGCGTACAGCGGTCCCCACAGCTACACTTTTTTGGTATAAGCATCCTTCCAAAAAAGCAGAGGGACAGGTGGGTTACCTGTCCAGGTGCATACCAGTCTGGGCCATGGTCCACTTAGCTAGTCCCCCACCTGCCACATCATGGAGGGATGCTTGGCCCACTCAGCACTGCCCAGGGCTGCTTGCCTACACACTCCAATCCTCATGGCACATGCTTGAGCTTAGCAAGGCAAGTCAAGGCCACCCCATTCTAGACAGGAGAGTGAGTCTGGAGGTGGGGGTCAGCCCACACTGTGTGTCTTCCCATGCAAACCAAGTCCTTCTATGCTCAGAAACAATACCCAGAAGAACAAGGTGCAGCGGCAGGTGGGCCTGGCCGGGACCAAAACGTCCATCAGCACAGGGCTCTCTTCCACCTTTCAGCTAAATTCCCAGCTCCTCTCTTCACCATATGAAATAAACATCCTCTATGACCTAACTGGCAGGAGGAGAACCCAGCAGTCTCTTTAAAACCATTGGCTGCTGTCTCATCTTTAAAAAGAAATAGTGAGCTGGGCTGGTCAGAGTGGGGTGCCCAGGGTGGGGTGCCCACCGCTGTGCGGTGGCCTCTTTCAGCCGATGACCCTGGACACGTGGGCTGCAGAATCAGGGTCTGGCTTCTCAGTTTTCAAATGGGAGAGTGGTGCTGGGGCTCACAGCACCTCCCTGGCATCTTGTACTTTAGTATCAACACCGTACTTCTGTGCAACTGATCCCCAAACTTGACAAACTTGTTATCAGTACTGTGGTGAGGTTTGGCAAGCTTATGAGGCTTGGCTATGAGCACACAGTTTGTGCATTACAGAGCTGGAATTCAAATTTCGATGGACACAATGCCTGAATCGTACCCTAACAGCCATACGTGCAATTCTAGGACCCTCCCAGGAACATCACAGCTAAGGATTCTAATGGCAAGTTGAGCGATTTAATATATTGTAGTGCCACATTGCTTTAAAATGACCCCTGGCCTCCAGGCCTGCCCCTGCTGCAGGGCCTTTGTGCTGTCTGTCTTGGAAGGGCCTTTCTCAGATATCCCTGTGGCTTCCTTTCTCCTTCAGGTCTTTGCTCAGATGTCAGCCTCTCTGGCCTCCTTATCTAAGAAGCCACTCTGCATTCCACACTCCCTGTCCTGTTTTGTTTCTGCTCTAGGACCCTCTCCCCAGATCCATCACATTTGTCTGTTTTGTTTCTTGCCTTGCTCTGCTTGCTTCCTGTTGTTTCCCAGCCCTGACTGTGGAGTGCAGCACACAGAAGGCAGGGTACAGTCAGCACTCAGTGGCTCCTGCTGCACTGCAATTGCTCCTGGTGGCGGAGGAGAGGACAATTCTGCTCGGTCTTAGGGAGGCAAAGTCAGAGAGAAAACTGGCCTGAGAGCCACGGCTTGTAACTGGCAGAGCTATTGCATTAAATCCAGCTCCATGGAGTGAATATCCAACCACTGAGGTGCTAAGGGTACAGTGGGGTGGGGGAGATCTTTTTGCAGAATTGGGGATGGGCAAATGCATGGGCATAGTCATAGTTTAGAGACCAGGGCTTGGGGCAATTTGTCAAATGCTTTTTTCTTCCTGTACAAGAGAGGATGCCCAATACAGGTCACTGATGGGGACTTCAGGGCCATATCTTCAGGGCACAGCAAGACTAAAGGCTATAGAATCTTCCTATGCAAGGTGGGGCTGGGGTGGAGTCTGGTGGCAGAGTCCCCTCCAGCTCTCCAGGGACCATCCCCCATCCCTGTCCACAGCCGCACCCTAGTCCTATGTTGCAGGTCTCCAGGACCCTGCCCAGCCCTGGCCTTCCTTCTTGCCAGCTCCTGGGTCTTGTCCCTGCATCCTGGGCCCACCTCCCTCCCCTCACCACCTTCAGACCCCCTGGGGCTTCTACTCAGACTATGCAGTAAGTCCTGTGCCCACACTGCTGCCAGGCTCCCTGGCCCCATTTCTGTGGAGACCCATGGCCTGCGCTTGCTCCCACCTCTGCTCTGGAGGCCACCCTCCCCGTACCACACACCGTTCATTATCCTCTCATGCTGGCGCGCCATGCATCCCCGAGGCTGGGCTGAGGTCAGACCAGCTGGGAAGAAGAGTGATTCACAAGGTAGAAGACTTCTAAACCAAAATTATCCCAACAGGCAGAAATACTGAGCCAGTTAGGGAGACAATTATATTAAGGAGAGATGAAAGTCAGAGATCTGGACTCAGAAAATTAACTATAAATCAGTGGAGAATTTGCTTAGCAAATGCTGTATACGAGAAGGACTTGAGACTATGAGAGGAATATTTGACAGGGTTAAGTGAGCTGACAGTGTGATGTGCTTGCCTAAAATAAAAAAGCCACGTCAAAATTAGGTTGCTTTAAATGAGGTAGCATATCAAGGGAGGTGATGAGGCCCTAATTATTGGATGAGGCTGGAGGGTGACATTTGACCTCAGGGAGAGGGATGCTGACAGACAGTTATCCTTGAATCTAACATCGGAGGTGACCACTAGGGCTACAGTAAGGGGACAGCATCTAAATATCATTTTACCTGAAGAACAAAGTCAGGTGCGTATGTAGAGGGTAGAGTCTGGCCCCAAGAAGGTAAGTCTTGATACACTGGTACCTTCATTCATGAC
>PVKN010043004.1:0-10302 GCA_004027915.1 Capromys pilorides | reverse complement strand
AGGAAACATCAGTACAGTATAAGTCTTCCAGAGATATAAATGGTGATATGCATGGATAACATGGACAGTCTGACATGCACAAAGTCAAATCTATCTTTCTAAAAAGAATGCTGTCTGGCACCAAGGGCATCACCTGTGCCTCCTTCCAGACATGGAAGAGGAAATTTATGGTTGTATATAGGCTCTCTCCAGTGAGTGGGGGAAGAGGAGGTGGGATCCCAGCCTTTCAGATGCCAACACAGGCTTTCCTGAGGGGAAACTACAAGCTACTCATCACAGACATTCAGGTGCAGAAATCCTTACTTGAACATGAGCAGAGACAAGCCAACAATGTGGGAAAGGATCACATATTGCAATGAGGAGAACTGTGGCTCCAAGTCTGGGCTATTGTTACCAACCAAGCCACGCAATCTATTGTCTCAAAGAGAGGGGGAGAAAGACCACAGGATCATCCTGACTGAGGCAGAAAAGGTGTCTGTCCTATGCAGTGTTTATGAATGATAAAAATGCAGAGCACTGTAGAGGCAGGAAAATCTGCTTCGCTGCTCAGTCTGTGAAGCAACATTTCATGCTGAGTTCAGGGCCACCATGGGCAGGAGGAGGTACTGCTGGGCAAACCAGTGCTGCTGCATGGCGCTCTGGAGTCTGTGAAGTCAGAGACAAAAGCTATGGAGAAATGATGATGAGGAAGAAAAGCACATTTGCAGAAAATACAATCTTGTTTATGTAAACAACTTCAAGGAAATTTAGAAAAAGGCTGTTCCAGTCGGTCAGTAAATTCAGTAAGATCTCTGAGATAAGGCTGTATACAGAAATGAATTATATTTTTATATACCTATTACTAAAGGAGTATAAAATTAAATTTTAAAAATATAAATCATGACAATACAAAGAATATCAGATACTTAGCAACGAACAAAAATACATGACTTCACCGAAATGAAGATCTTTGCAGAAGAAATTGAATTAGACATAAATAAATAAAAGGGAAGATTGTGATTATTATGGAAAATGTCAGGTTATTTTTATTATTCCTGTTGTGCTGGTGGTGGAGTATACTGACAGATGGTTTCTAAACTCATCCAGAAATGCACAGAGTCTAGAATAATCTCAGGTTTGAAGAAGAAAAATAAAGTTGGAAACATGTTTCCAGATATGAGGTATTATTAATGTATTGTTGATCCTAAAAACACAAATAGAATGGGGACAGGAGGGCAGAATCCAGCTCACCTGTCTTGATGTCCTGGGGATGCAGATGTTCCTGAGAGGAAATGGTGGGGATAAGGTGTGGCAGCACAGGAAACCTGCAAGGGACACAAGGGCCTGGGCCTGTCCCTGGGCACAGAGTGAGCAATTACTGGGATTTCAGCTCCAAGTGGATATGGAGAGTAGACTAGTGAAGCTGTTTGAGAAGGAGACATGCATTCGAGATCTTGGAATAAAGGAGGATCTCCTTTGCCCCTAAGATACACACCCCACAGATGATAAAGGAAAAGAGTTAACAAATTGATGCATGTTGAAATTTGAGAACTTCTCCTCCGTGGTAAACTTTGTGTAGATGAGGATTTCATAACACATCCCAGAGGGACTGCATACACAATATTTTTTAGAATCCTATGAGTTAATTTAAAAAACAAGCTTTTTAGATAACAATTGTGCGATACTGGCACTTAGAGATCTGCTTGGCCTGTGTAAGGCCAAGCATTAAATGAACCTTAAGGGAACATATTACAATATATTATAGACTGATCATTGCTCAGAATTGCATCTTATCACCCCTTATCTAAAACAAGTGGTCTTCCTGGATAACTGTGTGATTTTCTTCAGCTCAGGGTATAAGGTAACTTTATAAAACACAGTATTGACTTATTTTATAATGTAGTTACTCATTATACCACCTAGTGTAACCATCTTAATATTTTTTAATTTAATCTGCATTTAACCATTTTCTTTTTCCTTCTAGCTTGCTGCTTCCTCCAACACAATTTAATCACTATCCTTTTTTTCCTACTTTTCTTTTTACAGTGTATCTTTGGGTTACAACTGGCCTGACCTGTGAACTGATAACCAAAGTCTTGAGTTGTGACACAAATGATAGCCAAATGTACTTACAGATGATCTCAGATATAGGTTTAACTCTTAAAAAGTTCTGGCAGGAACATTACAACAGTCTTTCCTGCATGGGGTTAATTGAGAGAGCCTGGGCCAATGTCCCGCTAAGGACACAAGACCTGCATACAAGAGAGAGACTGTGAAGGCTGTGCAGAGGAGCCCGACCCCATGATTGACAACCTGAGCAACAAGGGGCCCTCAGGAGCAAACTGAGTTTCTAAGTGTAGGATCCACCGTATTTATCATTTTTTATTGCATCAAGAGATATTTCAAAAGCATGAATATAATTTTCTTTTAATTACTTTCAACTTTACATGAAAGTATCTTGTTATAAAAACTTTTGGAGGGCACTACTATTTAATAGTAATTCCTAGGATTCTTTAAACTCTAGCTGTTGTTGTTGTTCATTCATTTTGACTGCAGTGAAATATTCTGCTCTGAGAGTGATGCCACATTTGCCCATCCTCCTTCCCACTTATGAACACTGGATTCGGTCCATACTTCTGCTATTGTAATTGTGCCATTCTCCAAAGCCTCTCGCATCTCATACAAAGAACTCATAAGCATCACCTCTTGATTATGTGTCCTGAGCTTCAATTTCTAGGTCAGAGTGTATGTGAGGCTCAATTATATATCTGCTTTGAATTAAGCAATTGTCTGTTCTTTAGAGTTTTTCCAGCATATTCACCAGGCCATATTTTATTATTCTTAGCAATCATTTTATTTCACATTTTAAATTCTCTGAAACAGGGATATTCTTACAACATAACAGTTTATCATGGCTTAGTTGTTGGCACTTTTCCTTTCTTGGTGATCTGCCTCATAGTCATGCTATCTTAGGTTTGACAAATCTCATTTTCAGCATAGAAATCTTCCATACAGTACTTCCTCCACTTTCTTACTTCTATCAAAAGACTAAATTACTATTAACTTGGTTTATTTCTCTGAAAACTTGGTCTTCAGGGCACAAGTGAAGGTGTCACTAGAACTAAGTGTGGATCTTGAGCATTCCTAAAACCCTGCATGTTGGACGTGTGGTACCCAGCTTGGTGGTCTCAAAGGGCCGTGGGACCTCAAAGTGAGGTTGTGTTGAGGTGTCCTGCTCTGTGTGTCCCTAGGGGGCATTGTGGATCTCTCTCTCCCTCTCTCTGTCTCTCTCTCTGTCTCTCTCTCTCTCTCTGTCTCTCTGTCTCTGTCTCTCTGTCTCTGTCTGTCTCTGTCTCTGTCTGTCTCTGTCTGTCTGTCTGTCTCTCTCTCTCTCTCTCTCTCTCTCTCTCTCTCTCTCTCTCTCTCTCTGATTTTCCCCATGAGGTGAATAACCTTACTGTACTATGTGTGGTCACTACAGACCTAAAATCCTAGGGCTGACTGTGACAGACTAAGATGTCACCAGCTTTAAAGATTGGGCAACGCCCAATGAGAGTCTCACAGGCTTTGAGCAGCTATAGTCCCCAAGGAGAAGCAGGAAATTTGGAGGGTGGGGTTTGGGCTCCTTTTGGAACTTCCAGACCCAGAAGACACACGGGATAAAGTGCAACAGAAGCACGTCCCATGCAGAGTCCTGCTCAAGACTAAGCTCAGCCTTTTGGGAGGTGTTGTGTAAGGTTCCCACCTGCAGTGGGGACCTAATAAATGTCACCATCTTTCTTATTACACGCTGTCTGAAGAAGGCAGTGGGCTGGCGTTGCCCCGCCTCCTCCAGAAGAGAAATTTGTGTCACGCTGATCTGATCAGGAACAAACGCGACAGGCTGGGCCACAGCCAGCACTTCCCTGCAGTTTTCAATTTCTCTTCTCTAGGAATAGAAGCAGCAAGGACAGGGAGAATGTCACTTGGCAGATAACCTTCTCTCCTCCTGTTTTGTTTTATTATTATTTCTCCTCCAGGCATCACATCAAAAAAAGAAGGAAGCTTATTTTCTAGAACTTCTTAGCTTAAAAAATGCAAACCAGATTTGTGTGTCCTGGCCTCTGACTTCTAGGAGCAGATGGCTTTGGCGCTGTCCCCACCCCCACACCAGCCTCAGTGTCCCCCCTTGCGTGATCCCAGGGACACAGCAGCATCACACAGCGGAACATGCCGGTGCTGAACCCCGACCAAGGTGGGGGTCGTGTGCAGAGTGAATCTCTGAGGCTGAAACAAGGCAGCGGTCACAGTGACCCTCTTAAAAATGTTCTGCATACTTTAACTTTTCTGTGTGCTTCTATTCAGCAAGCTTCATAAGAGGCAGCCTAATGAATTATAAGCCAATTAAGTTGTACATGCTCTGCAGTTGAAGAAGCAGCTATGCGTCTTTTGTGTTACCCCACGCTTACGGTGACAGCAGAAGACGATTCATCATCTTCCTTTAAAGTGCCGAGAAGCACGGGCTTAGCGAAGCTGAGGGATCTGTCCAAAAATATGGAGCAGGAAAAAATGAGAGGCGCAATGAAGAAGTAGAAAGGCTAGTCCACATCTCTGATGCAAAACTCAGGGTCACGCATAGGGAGCTCAACTGCACCCAACAAGGCTCCCCACTGCTGCCTCCTGAAGGTTTTGGGAGAAAGGAAGGAGAAAGCAAGCAAAGGGAGGGAAGAAGAAAGGGAGGGAGGAAGAAGGGATAGACAAGAAGGAGGAGGGGAGAAAGCAGCACAGTGGCCCTGTATCTCCAGCGCAGCAGCCAGCTCCTGTCCCCATGCCACAGGACAGGATCCAGCTCTTTATCCCACATCCTCTGGAAGATAGTACAGATATGACATTGCACAACACACAGAAGATTTGTGCTAAAATCACTTTTGCATATTTTTTTCTCCCCAAAGTCTTATATTCAGACAAGTGTGAACACACTCCCTGCATCTGAAGTAATGTCACTGTCCCCCGCACTCCTCTTGGGGACATCCTTTGCTCTCTGCCTGTCACAGGATCCAGCTCCACCCAGAGCCCTGGATCAACCAGCGTCTCACTGCTATCGCACAGATAAGAAAGGAGGAAGTGTATCTGGTGTTAGGAAAAGAGGGAAATGCAGGAAGCAGGGGGAAAGGGTGGGGAGCAGGAGGAAGCCCCTCTGCAGTGAGGAAGCTGTGCACTAGGGCACATCAGCAAGCCAAGATGGGACAGGGAGCTGGAGAGCAGGCCCTTGGAAGGGCTAGTGTGGCTGGGTGCCACTGGGAGAACTTGGGGCAGAGAGAGAGGTTCCAGGCATCTTCCTCCCAGTCGTGCATCCAACCAGCAAATGAAGGTTGAGTATATTCAGTAACACTCACTGAAACCTGAAGAATTGGACCCTTTATGTGCGTGTCTGCTCAGCACTGAGGTGGCCCTCTCTTTGGGCAGAAGGAAGGACTGAGGGAGTTTGGGGTGCTGTGCAGGGTCCATGGCATGGAGAGGCTCAGTTGCCTCCGAGCACTGAACTCAAGCTGGAAATCACTGCTGTGCCACGGCTGCCCCTCGCAATTTCGGACTTTATAACATCTCAATCATCAACGGACTGAAATCAGAAGAAAACCCTAGGAGCCAAGCCACATATTTGTGGGCTCTTATGTTTTGATAGTTTGGCTGTTGTACAGGCTTTTATTAAACCCAGATTCCCACACACCAGTGCACAAACATCTCAGAAAAGGATTCCTCTCAGCATCAAAGGCTGTCTGAGCACCAGGAGGGCCTGGCATCCCTCACCCCCTGTTGTGGGGTGCAGGTGAGGTTCCCTAAGGGGTGAGGGATTTCTGTTGGGATCTCGTGCACTGGCAGGGAGATCTCTGTCCCAAGTCTCTCTGATTGCCAGCTCATGGGGGCAGACTTGGAGCCGGTTGGTCTTCCATGGCTTCTGTAGAAACGTGATGGGTTAGGCCTTCTGGGTTTGGTAAATCAGTTTAGTGAGGTTTTGTAGCAGCAGAACCTGCTCGTGGCCAGGTCTGGCCACAGCTTGTGTTAAAACTTAGAGATGTTGTTGGGTATGGTGGTACATGCCTATAATCTGATATCTGGGGAGGCTGAGACAAGAATGCTGTGAGTTCGAGCCGAGTGTAGGCTATAAAGTGAACTCAAGGTCAGCCTGAACTTCATAGTAAAACCCTGCCTTGAAAAGATAAAAATGGAAAACCCCTCAAATGACCTTTACTGGGCACCTACTGAAGTGCACCTCACATGAGGAAATGAAGGAAGAGCCTAACTGGGGGCGCACTGCACTCCAGCTTGGTGGTGCTTGTGTCGCAGGCTGCCTTACCTGAAACTTTTTTTTTAAATTTTATTTATTTATTTATTTATATTATAGCCTGCTCAGCCTGTCCTGGGCATAGGGCTGGCACAGCATGCAGTGCTGAGGATCAAAACGCGGTCCCCGTGGTTACCTAAGGTTACCTAAGCAGGTGCTTTAGACCACTGAGCTGAAACTTCAATCCTGTCAGATGAGGTGGCACCGATGGAGAGAGCCTGGAACCTTTCTATCTGATACCAGCCCAAGGCTCAAGGAGGGGCAGGAGGAGCTTCCAAAGGCACTACCCTGGCACACCAGGGAGCCCTGTGTCCAGCACGGTGCTGGGCCTTCTGAAAGCTCCTATTTCTGCCAGGAGCAGCATGCTGTCCATGTCAGGGACCTGCCTCCCTCTCAGGGGTTGGGCATCAAGGACCCGGAAGAAGGTGCAGCCTATGGCCAATGTCACCGCTTTCTGCGCTTTTCTGTTCCTACCTAGAGCAGCACTGCTCCATAGGAGAGCAGTATTCATTAAGGAATACCTCACACTGCAGAGCCTCAGGGAGATAACAGAGCACTGAAGCTCTCCCTCAGTAATCAGAGTGTGAGGTAACAAGAAAGAACCATCCCCGGTAACTTTTGCTAGGATGAAAACTTGTTGAAACACAATTTTTTTTGACAGAATTCAAACTTGCCCTGTTGTACAGCACATCGAGCTTGCTCAAATTGGTTGCAAGCATGTCCTGACCCAAAGGCAAATGAGGATGAAAAAGAAAAAGACAAAATTAATTTAAAACGAGGAGCCAGGGACTCTTGTCTCTCCTAGAAAAAAAAAAAAAAAAATCTCTGTGCCTTTGGCTCACCTCGCTTTTGTTTCCTCAGACACAAGAACAAGCAATTAGGGTAGACAAAGATTCATCTGCCTCCCGTTATCTATAGTGTATGCTCAGGTAAACAACCGGATCTCAGCTGTGTGGACTCTCCCTTAGAACCCGCAATGTGCCAGCAAACCTGGGTGTTGCCGAAGGAGCAGAGCTTGTTGTTTCTCCTTTGTGCTTACAGAGGTCAATCAGGCCTTGCTCCTCACTACCTGGCTTCCTACACTGTTGGATCAGGAGAGGGTGAATGGAGCTAAAATTGTGGCCTCTCTGAGACCTGTACCCAACTTGGGTGTGGAGGAGGGGCTGGGGTGATAGCACAGAGGTCCTCGCTCCTGGGGTGCATACTGTTCCTTTTTGGCCCCTGATGACCGCTCTCCTGTGAAAGTAATAAGATATGGGTTAGGGAGGCACAGGAGGGCCTGAGAACAGGGGCAGGAGGGGACATGAGGGCCAGGGTGTGTGGCAGCCAATGTGAACAGAGGGCTCTTCACGGCAAGCAGGTGGATATAGGTCTGCTGGAGTTGGGTGTCTGGGGAGAGGACCCTGCATGTCAAGGACACACTGCCCCTTGACACAGGGTGATTTGAGTTGAATCACAATTAAGCAATGAAGAGAAATCTTCATATAAGTTTTGCCATCACTATTTATCCCTAAGTCTAACAGCTAGGAGCCAGGGGCTTGCACATTCATAAACAGGAGCAGTGGAACATGTGATTTTATCTTCCTTTAGGCTTTACTAATCAAAGTAAAGGTAAATCTCGCTCTTTATGTGCACTTCCAGAGCAATTCCTCTCTGGAAAAATAAGTGCATATCTTTTCCCCTTGAATAAAATATGTAGTTATATGTTCTTCTATAAATTAAGAGAGTTTCCTAGACATTTCCTATGTAGGTCCTTTGTCAGGTTTGCATATTATAAGAGT
This sequence comes from Capromys pilorides, assembly GCA_004027915.1. Taxonomy (NCBI): domain Eukaryota; kingdom Metazoa; phylum Chordata; class Mammalia; order Rodentia; family Capromyidae; genus Capromys; species Capromys pilorides. Next base: position 2,220 of record PVKN010043004.1, on the reverse strand, counting down.
GTCTCCCTGTTTGTAACTTTGCTTCATATCAGGTGTCCTTTGGTGAACAAAAGCTTATAATTTTAATATAGAAAACTTCTGAAACATTTTGAGTAGGTATTTGTTTGGATAAGATCTATTTAAAATGTTTTATCTGCAATGATGTCTAAAATTTATTTACTAAGAATTTGTATCTCCTGTGGTCATTTCAATCACTAATCAATGCCAAAGGTGTTTACCTGCACAAGAGTGACATGAAGTCAAGTGGGGAGAGGTCAGAATCCAAGTGCACCCATCATCTTGATGACCACATCCTTGAGATTCCTTTCTTTCATGATACGCAGGATGGGTAGCTCTCACAGCCTCCGTCCTAGTGCCCTGGATCCTAGCATTACATCAAGAGTTCGTCCAAGCATCGTACACTCTAGATCCATCCACCTCTTAAAAGCCCCACCTAGGACTGCATGAGGCTTTGGGGTGACATCTAGACACAAACCACAACAGCAATTCCAAGAATGGAGTTTTAATACAGAAGACTGGCTGCAAATAGTGGAGGAAATAAAACAGTGAAAGGAATAGAGTGAGTTAGCCGAGATGTCAGAAGCTATTTGATTCCAATCACAAAGCTGAAGAAGTACCACCAACGATGTTCCCAGACCCAACATGGCCATGCAACTAGCTTCACTGTCCTGGAGACTGTTCAGCAGAGGGATGGAGTCTGGGCCTCATGCTGACCCTGTATCCACCTCTGCTGCGCCTTGGACAATTCCGCTCCACATACACTGGTCCTTCTGTAACCATGGGATATTGGTGCCAGAGTTTATACTGGGTCATCTAATATATGAAGCCATCTGACACAAGCATCCTGTTGATTTCCAGAATACCAAAATCTTTGGGTGTTGAAGTCCTTCTGTGAATACGCAGGGTTCCAGGCACACTGTGCTGTGTGCTTTTAGCCATTTCTAGGTTATATGCAAGGCCTGCTACATGTGAATGCTGCGTGTATGGCTTGTAGACAGTACTCTTCAGGGGTTAATGACAAGAAGGCTCTGTATGTGTTTAGGCATACATAACATTTTCCAAATATTTCTGATCCTTTGGTGGTTAAGGATTCCATGGACAAAGGTGCCAGTTGTAGTTTTCTTGCATTTGTATGTGACACTGAAAGTTATACCCTATATTTACACTTTTTGGCTTTATGAGATGGCATGGTATTGTATATAACCTAGGCCCATTTTTTACGTTTAGTACTGCATAGCTCACTAAGGCTTCTTTTGGGCATCACTTTTATTTGTTTACATTTCCTTGTACATTTCCTTGTGTAAGCATGCAAGTTTCTTCACACTTCCCCATTGATAGGCTCTGGATTTCTTTTAGAGTTTCTGTAATAACACTACTGTGAATCTTACTGTGTGAAAAATTTCTTTACTGATATAAATAGTTGTGGGTACCATATATGTCCTCATTTATTGAATGTTGCTACCAACCTGTTACTCTGTCTTGTTCTCTTTCTCTTCCCAGCCACTCTGAGGTGAACAGTGTTGCTTCTGCCTGGGCTACGGCCACGATGAGCTACTTCATCACAGCACCCAGGCCCTGGGACCAGAGAACCAGGATCCAAATCCTCTGGAACCATGAATCAAGTCACTCTTTTTTCTTTGTAAATCAATTACTTGACATATCATGGTACAGTAATGAAAATAATGAGGAACTGTTTGCCAACCTGGTCACACCAATTCACATGGCCATCTGTGAAGAAAAGTCTCTGTAGAACAGTGCTTTAAGGAGTTTTTAAAATAATTTCCTGTGAACCAAGAATAAAATAATACTTCATTGTGCATATAGTTGTTTTTTCCTGATTAATAATGTTGAATATCTATGTATTTTTAAACACACTAAACATGTAAATTCGAATAGCGTAGGTAACTTTTCATTCTAAAGCCTATATTTTATTCCAGAATTTGAGAATTTAGACTCCTTTCAAGAGTGAGATGATTTTTCAGATTGACTGTGTGCCATGCCATTGAGGAAATTTTCAAAATAATTTGAAGCATTGCTATTACTTTTTTTGAGGTACCAGGGTTTGATCTCATGACCATGTACTTGCCAGGCAGGCACTTATGCCACTGAGCTATCTCCCAGGCCCATGTTGTTATTACTTAGGGTATCTCTTCTAATAATAGAACAATATTAGCTTAGATGACTAAGATATAGATAGATAGATAGATAGATAGATAGATA
>PVKN010043003.1:0-10304 GCA_004027915.1 Capromys pilorides | reverse complement strand
ATGTCAAACGCTCCAGCTACTACCTTGCTCCACTTACTTCGGTCCTCTTGTATGACCTCTAGTATTTCATAAGTCTGTCCACAAAACATTGCTTATTTCAGTACTGATCACTCTGCTGCTGTTTCTATACCAGTGTTTAAAGCTGGCTGTTGCCAGGCATGTTGAGGACTTGGGGGGCTGCTCCCACGCCCTTGTCAGCTCTAGGCCCTCCTGGACCACATGCTTAGGGGAAGACATGTCTCAACTCACGACCTCCTTTCTTTTTCTTGAGGGAAGTTGCTAGCAATCCCAGTAAATAATTTTGAGTGGCGGAAGGCATCCCTGTATCCTGCATCCCTGGGGAGAGTCCGAAGTACTTCAATACCTACGATTTTTGGTGTGAGAATTGTCTTAGCTACACTTCATTAGGTTAGGAAAGTGTCTCCTTCTCCTCGCTAAACATTGTCAACGAAGGATCAGTGAAAACCGAATTATTTTTTCTGATCTGCAGGACCGGTGATTCACTTCTGTTAGCTTGTTAGTAAATTGTAGCAGCGTGTTTCTGATACTGTACTATCATCCCTACACTGGGAAAAAAAAAAAGGATTAAAGTGTGCTACTTTTCTTTTTTTTTTTTGGTGGTGCTTGGGATTAAACAGAGGCTCTCATATGTGGCTCTAATAACGAGCTGCACCCCAGCCCACATTACTTTTACATGAAGCATTCAGTTGGGCTCTTGGAACTTTTTGCATTTATATTCATAAACATTATTTTTTCTTCCATGAGCTTTGGCAGTTTTATGTGCCAAGGTTAAACCTGATGCTATGCTTTGAAGCTAGATCTCCCCCCAAAGCCTCATGGGCTCCTAGGTGGGCCTTTTGGAGGTGACTTGATTGCGGTGCTTACAGAAGGCTTGCTCTTAGTTAGGAGGTGGTGCCTGGCTGGAATTGGGGGTCAGTGGGGACATGGCCAGGGAGTGCCATGTCTCCCTTCTCATGCCTCCCTCTGTCTGCTTCCTGGTGGCCATGATGTGGACAGCTTTCCAGTGCCAGGCCTCTCTGCCATCTTGCTTCTGCCCTGGAGTCAGCCAACAGTGGCCTGGAACTGTGGCCAGGATACGCCTCCCTGCCTTTAATGCAGGTGTTGGCACTGCACCTTGGCAACCAGCAAGTGACTGAGACAGAGCTTGGTGCTGAGAAGTGCAGTGGCTGCTGCAATGCTTCCTGACCATGCAGCTCAGAAGCCCTGGAACTGGTTTGCTGCAAGTTTTTAGAAAGATTTGTATATACCAAATACGAAGCCCTAGAATACTGTCAGCTGAGCTTGACGGGAAACTCTTGTTGGTGCTCCAAAGACCAGAATTTGGATAGAGATGTAGATGGTAGAGACCAAGAGCAGGATATTTTCACAGGGGGAACACGCAGTGCTCTGCCAGCTGGACTCCAGGCTGTGTGTGTTGTTCTCTGGCAGAAAATCTGTCTACATTTTACTCATGTATTAAGATTGTGTAAAGGATTGAGATTAAGGGTGGTAGACTAATTAACTTGGTTGAAAACATTTCAAGATGGTCCAGTGTTGTGGCATGTATACTGCTGGAAGCTTTTAGCTATATTCTCCATGAAAAGCAGGACCAAAAAGCAGAGCAAACTAATTTTAAAAATTTTGCTGGAGGCCAGAAAGGAAGTTCCTAAAATGTTAGGGCTTATGAAGTTTTGGTACAATTTGACTGCTAAAACAATTAGCATTAAAAAGAAACCAAGTACTTTGGATTAAGGCAGTAGGAAAGATGCCTTAAGTATATATAAGAACCAGCAAAACCTCACCTTTCCCAGGGAACAAGGATACAAAAATGAAAGACTATGTTTCGACACCTCCAGAGCACCTTACCTAATGAACTACCTAATGAATTGATTCTTCTGCATTTGAGTCAGAGTACTCAGCTATTCAAGCACTCAGAGGCCTCTTCAGCCATGACACAAGGGGGCCCAATACTGCTTGAGCTGTTTACAGACCTTCATGTCATTCATGTAGAGTACAAGTGTTGTGAGGCAAGAGAGGCTTTTACCCAGATTTTAGGAGCAGGCCTGGGAGGCCAGGAAGTGTGTTCCTGAGAAGGTAGGGTATGAAACTTTGAGTGTGAAGCTAAAAGTGCAGTGGAGACCCAAGGAAGTTGGAGATGTGAGAAATCAGGGATATTGGCTGAGGAAGGCCACGAACAGTGAGCAAAACCACCTGAGGAGACAAGCCATGAGTGCTGCAACCTGCACTGTAATAGGAATGAGGCTAATGAAGCCCTCTGTAGCTCATGCCTGCCCGAGGTATTGATCATGGAGCTATGTGGTTTAATATTGGCCCTGATGGGTTTTGGTTTTGCTTTTGTTCACGTGGTTTCCATCCCCCTTTTCCTCCCATTTAGAAAGAGGAAGTTTACCTCGTTCCCTTGTATTTCAGCAATGACACAACTTCCTTTTTAATTTTTACAAGGGCTCACAGGCTATGATTTTGCTTTGAGTCTTCTAAGAGACCTTGGACTTTTCAGTACTCCTAAAACTGCTAGGACTTCAGAAACTCTAAGATATGGACTAATTGCACTTTGTGTAAAGAGATGAGCTTATGTCTTTTGGAGGATCACATGCTGACTTGTGTCTCAATGTCCCCAAAGGCCTCATGCATGCATAGGTGGGCCTTATGGAAGGTGGTTGGGTCATGGGGCTTATAGTTGACTTGCCATTAGCAAGGAGTTGGATTGGAAGAGGTGGTCCTTGGGGTGTGGCCTAAGCCAGGGGTGCATCCCCCTCCCTGGCTCCTCTCTCCTCTCTGCTCCCTACCATTGCTGTGCAAGGAGCTTTCCAAAGCGAGAGCCCTTTGCCATGTTGTTTAGGCCTGGGAGCCAGCTAGCAATGGATCAGAACTGCCAGCCACAGTAGGTCTCTCTGGCAGACCATGGTGTGACAAGGAAGGGACTAAAGAAGGAAGGAGATTGACCCTTGCATTGTCTTCCATTAGCTGTTTGGCTGCTTTTTGCTTGTGCATTCTTTGAGTTAGGTGGTGTTGATGTCTTTGTGTTCCTTCCGATAATGCTGCCTGATATATTTGGGGTAAATTATTGCATTGTGATTTAATTCCTTTGTTATTCATTTATTGACCCAAGTATCTTATTTCTTCCAGATCAGTTTTGACTATTTGGCTTTTTTTAAAAATAAACTTTATTTATTTATGTTATGGCTGGCTTAGCCTGCCCTGGGGGTGGGGCTGGCACAGAATATGGTGCCGGGGATTAAACCATGGTCCCTGTGGTTGCCTAAGCAGGCACTTTAGACCGCTAAGCTATCTCATCGGCATTTGGCTTTAAAAAAATTTATTTTTATTTCCCAAGCATTTCTCACTTAGAAATTTTTTATGTTGTAAAGTTTCTCATTATCTAAGTTGGCCAATTTTACTAGATGTTTTCTTTTTTTTTAGGGAAGGATCTACAGGGAATTCAGGGTCTCACCACTAGATCAAACTTGTAGTGATCCACTTGTTCACAGCCTCCCAAGAGCTGAGATTACAGGTGTGCACGACCGTACCCAATCTCAGTTGCTGTCTCAGGGTGCCCTGGGGGCAGGGTCAACACAGTAGGTCCAGGGATTGAACCCCCACCCCCTGAACCTGCTTGCAGGTGTTTTAACTCCCCGAGCTATTTGGCCAGCCTTTACCAGATTTTTTCAGGGAAGGTTTTGTTTTTGACTGATCTTGTTTTTACTTTCAATTTTAGGAATGTCTTCTTTACACTTTCTTTGAGTTTTACTGGTTTTTCTTCTTAGCTTCCTTAAATGAGTAATTCACTAATGTGATCACGTAAAACTTAGACACAGTCAGCTTTAAGTGTCTTAGCCAAGTGGCAGCAGCAGGTGTCATGTGGTCTCAGGTGGACATCCGTCCGGCTCTAGGAGCAGAACCCCACTAGCACTGCTTCTAACCTAGGATGCTTCTAGATTCCCAAACACCTTTTCATCATTTTGCAAAGTTTTATGCACATTTCCTGTGTACTAGAAAATGGTACATTGTTTTCTATTTTTAAGGACAAACATGTACCAGTTTCCATGGGAACTGAAGACATTTCTCCCTGACTGCCTTCTGTGTTCTGAACGCTTTTCCTGGCTGCATACAAGTTTGTGGTTGCCATCAAGTTCTTGCCCTCTAACTGCCCCAAGTGCCATTGTATGTGTTGCTGGTTCTGGCCGCCTTTCCTTGGGTGGCATTTGTCCTGTCGTTTCGCCTTCTTTCATTTCCACCCTTTGTCTAGGTTTGCTTCAGGGTCTCCTCTAGCAGGTGTGTGCTGCCACCTGGAGCTCATCTGGTTAGTTAGCCCACTGCATGGCATGATGTACTGGTCAGGTACATGATGTATCCTGCTGTGGCCAAGCAGGTCTGCACCCATTTCTGCGTGACATTTTTGTCCCCTTCCTCCATCCTTCTCACCTTCCCCCAGACTAAAAAACCTGCTTTTCTTCTCCAACTTTCTGGTCAGAAGTTGTCAAGAAAATGATTGTTCAGTGGTTTCCCTACACACCGTTTCTGACATGTATAACTTTGTACCAGTTGATCGTTCCCACCATCTGATAAAATCACAGCATGCTGGATGCCTGCTGGCCGTGCCCTCCCCAGCCCCTCGGCCCTGTCCCTGCCCCGCTTTAGTTTCTATAGACACTCCCCATTTCACGACCCAAGTCAACACTGTTTGGACTGATGACCGAGCTGCACCCTTTGGGCCTACACCAGAGCTTGGGATGCCACCAGTGTCGTTATGTGCGGTTCTGCACGATGAGTTTCCTGAGTCTTTCTGTATGCCTGGTCTGTCTGCCACTGCGGTTTCTGTTGATTGTACAGCACGGTATGTGAACCACTGCTGCGGTGCTGCCTGTCAGAGCTCTGCACGTGGAAGCCAAGTCATCAGGTTGGAGTTGCCTTTGACGTTTTCTTTGCTCTGAATATTGCAATGCAGACACCATACACAATTTCTCATTTAGCAATGAATTCATCTGACAACTTAGCTGCAGGAAGGGAACTCGGTCCTCTTTGGGGACTGGCTTCATTTGCCGTATCTGACATGGAAACTCCACGTCAGCGCGGTGCCAGAGCCTGGCTGCGTCACAGAGGCAGACGGCAAGGGGCGCTGACATTTATTCAAACTTCATCCACACAGTAAAGACCTCTGATTTTTAAATTTCATTTACATCAGCAGTAAAAAAAAAAAGTAACAGTGAATGAAATGTGACATTTAAAGTGCCATTATGAGGAAGAGACAGACTATGGGGGGCAGACACCTGCAGAGATGGAGGAGCTCTGCCGGGGCAACGGTAGGGGCAACCACGTTCCACATCGCTTTCCAAATCTGTGTCCACTGGAAGAAAAGCCACTGAGTGTCCATGCATCTTCCATTGGCTGCGATTCTCTGGGGCCTGCCAGCCCTGGCTCTGCACCATGGGAGGCAGGGTGCAAGGCCTTGACCACAGTGGGCGGTGCCACAGGGTGAGGGCGCAGGGAGAGGGCCATAAAGTGACACTGCTCAGCAGCTCGAGACATAAATACATCCTTTACATCAGAGCATATGTACACAGGTGAACATATATACACACATACAAAACTGTCTGCCCGCTGGGCACCGGGGGAAGTGATTCAAAAGAAGAGAAATGGCTTCTGAGACACACGGAAGAGGAGGCAAGAAGAAGAGCTGCCACCCTAGTTCCTCTGTGGCTTGTGAAAAGGAGACGCCCCTCCCACGTCCAGGTCGGCCTGGCAACTCTGACCAGCACCCGGCACGTGGACTTCCTGCAAGGAGGCGGCAGGGGCCTGGGGTGGGTGCGGAGGTCGGGGTCGGGCAGGCAGAGACACAGTGGGTGCTCACATCTCGAGTGCAGCCGACTGCGTCGGGCCACAGAGACCCTGCAGAAATTGCATCTTTACATTTTTCTTTAAAAACAATAAAAATATCCTGACTCCATGAAGCTCTTTAAAAAAAATGGACAATTTCCCCCTTTTTTGTAGAAAAGAAGGTTAATATGTTAAATTAGAGCTTAAGTGTTCCTGTGAAAATGAAACATGTGCAGGTGGAAGGACCTCGTTGGTCTCTCGCTGCCACGGGGTCTAGAGCCACCGCCTGATTTCCCCATGTGCTGTGTGTTATCATCTGTGGCAGGAGCACCTCGGGAGACCATTTAGTGATATAAACAACATGCTTCGATGTAAGCCCCAGTAACAAAAAATAGTTTTATATCAAATACAGTATCAAATTGCCATTTCATGTAAACACAGTGATTCTTGGTAGAGATCTGAGGCCACAGTACCTCCAAAATGGCCATGGGGTAATCCCTATTTAAAAAAACCAAAGCCTTATAAAAGACAAGAGTCCCAAGCCACTCCACAGGCTTGGTAGTGAGGCCACACCTGTGCCCGTGAAGCCGGCCTGAGTGGTCGGGTGGGCCTTGTGTACTGAGGACTCTCCACAGAGGCCAGGTGGGCGCCAAGGAGTGTGCCTCCCACTGTGGCCACAGCTGACAGGGCCTCCCTTGCCGGATCCTGCAGTGTCACCTCTCCCCAAACTAAGCAACCCAAGCAAAAGAAAACCCAGAGACTGTATGCTGGCCTGCAGGCCTCGGCGTCCTGCCCGGCCCGGCCCTGGGCCTGGAGGTCGCTATGCCTGGAGGTCGAAGGGCACGGGGCAGCCCTCGCTGCAGCTCGAGGAGTTGCTCAACACGGCAGACCCTGGGCTCGACTCTGCGGAAGCAGGCGGAGACACGGCTGCGGCCCGGCTCTGTGCGCCCACACCCGGCGCCCTGTCTTCCGGGGGCTGAGGGCCGAGGGCAGGGCACAGGCAGGGTCAGCGCATGGCTCGGGGCTTACCTGAGCTGCTCAGACACTGGGCCGAGCTGGACTTGCCCAGGAGCACGCACAGGCTGCTGGCCGGCACCCAGCCCTCCTTGCTGCTGGTCAGGTCCCGAACGTACCTGCGAGTAGGTGGCCGCTGCTGCAGGTAGAGCGCACCGTGGGCGCTGTGCGAGTGTGCAGGACGGAGTGTGGGTGCACATGAGGCCTGAGAGGGGACTGGGATGTGTGCCTTGGGTGTGAGCTTGTGGTAATGAGGCACGAGTGGGTGTTTCCGAGTGCCTTGGACACGTAGGAGGCAGGAATATGTGGGTGTGTGAGGTGTGAATGCGGATGCAGTGGGTGGGTCCCCATACGCTATCTTACCAGAGCCCCTCGGCGCCCTCTTCCACCACCTCGACCACATCTCCACTCCTCACGTTGAGGGTGTTGGTCTCCCCCTTCTCCTCGTCCACCACAACTGTGTATTTGCCAGGGACCTAGGCAGGCACAGGACATAGGCAAGAGTCAGCTGGTCAGTGTAGCTGTCCTTTAGCATGCAGGCAGGTCACCTGCCTCCCACCCTCACGCCAAGCACTGGCCTCAGAGCCATGAAAATGTCTACATAGGCCAGCTTTGAGACTGCAATGAGGCCGTGTGTGGGGATGCAGTGAGAAGACTGCTTACGCTAGGAAGCCCTGATTGCTATAAAATAAGCCAGACAGCAACACAGCCGACTGCAGCACTGCTGTGTCCCCAGAGCCCCGCCCCGGCTCTCTGGTCTCCAGCCTGGCCGAGCACCTCTGCCTGTGCCCCTCCTGTAGCACTCTCTCCTGCAGGTCTAGTTTAGTGGCTGCAAGGCGGGGAGGGTGCCAGGTCCCTTCCACGCTGGCCTCTCCCTGGTGCATCTGCTCTCTTGGTGGCTGGCCACCTTGACCTAGCGAGCTACGCCCGACTGCTCCTTTGTGTCTGCCTCCCTGCGAGAGGAGACTGTGTCTGTGTTGCTCTGCCTCAGCACCAGTGCCGGGGGAGGCCTGCCATGGGGAGTCCAGCAGTGGGCACTGACCACACAGACACTCCAGCCTCACGGGGCCAGGGTGGCCCTTTGGTGAGTGACTCGCATGGCTTGCACCGCAGCACAGCTGGGACCCTCCTGCCTCTGCTGCTGCTCCTGCCTACCAGCCTCCTCCTCCCCTGCCACACTGCCCTCCCGAGCAATGCATGTTATTGGTCACGGAGCCTTGTGCTCACAGCAGGCCCCAACAGAGGGTGCAGAAATGCTGTGCCAGTGTGGCCCTAACTCAGGGGCTCTCACAGGCAGAGGGCTTCTGCCTACTCCATAGACAGAGTGGAGACTTTGTTTCCATGTAAAGCGCATTGCGCTAAGGCCTTTCAGTTCCTTAAGAGGTGAGGTAGAGATGCACGGCCCAGCACAGCACGTGAGCACCGCATGTGGGGGTGTGGTCAGCCCTGGGAATCTGCTGTGCTAATGTGGACACCGCCCACAGAGCAGCACCCATCTGCCTCGAGGCCTAGGCCAAGGGGACTTCTGGAACGTCCCTCCCAGGGGCAGCACCCCAGTCACCCAGGTGGAGCATAGTTACCAGTTTCTTGGGGCCCACTCCGCCATCTTCCTCGGCGTCGGAAGAATTGATGGGCTCCTCTGCGCTGGACCACCCACCGTCATCCTCAGGGACCTCTAGGGACTGGGATGTTTTGCTCCAGCCTGGCAGAAGGACAGGTGCCAGTGAGGAACCCCAGGGATGGAGCTGTCATAGGGGGGCAGGCCCACTGGGCCCCCAGGTCCCAGACCAAGCCTAAGCTGCACGCCAGCCCCGTCCTTGCCAAGTTCCTCCATCCCAGTGCCCTGCAACCTTCCAAGATGCCAGTGCACAGGTCTGCTCCAACTGGGTGATCCTGAGGAGGCAAGGGCCCAAAGTCCCCACTTGCACCTCATCAGTCCCCGGGGACAGTGAGCCCCAGGGCCTCCCTGGATTGCTGTCCCCTATCTGGTCTGTGCTCTGCAGCACATGTTGCGAAGAGGAGGTGCTTTCCATGAATGTTGTGCTGCCAGCACCTATCAGGTTAGCAGAACCAGCCAAGTGAGTCCCAGCCGGCAAGCCCAGGGCAGCCCTGCACGGATGCCAAGCCACAACTGAGAGCAAAGCCCAGCCAGTGGGTTGGCCCAGGGCACCCATGCCCTTGCTTGCCATGTAGCCTCCAGGGAGCAGCGAAGGCAGGAAACCCCAGGGCCCCTGTCTTGAGGAGATGACAGGTGTTGTGGCCATGAGGGCTGCGGCCATGAGGACTGTGCGTGTGTGCCTAGTGGCTGATGTAGCCCAGCATGGGGAGGATGAGCTGGCTCAGATCCGCCAGCCACCCTGTTACCCCACAGCCACACATAAGCCGACATGCCATGGGTTCATCGTTCCTACAATACAAGCCCCCTGAGACAGGGGACCCAGGTTCCTGTCCACCCAGACTGACATGGGTGGGAATGGGGACGTGTCATCTGAGTGTCCTCTCCACTCACTGTGGGGCAGCAGGCACCTGCCCAGAGGAAACTGTGCACTGGGGCAAGGCAGAGAGGTGTGGACTCGGCTGGTAGCCAGGTCAGCCCTGTCGGGTCGGGCTATGCCCCACAATTCCACAGGGCCACGTGTAGGGATGGCTCAGGGCCAGGGCCTGAGGGGTACAGAGAAGACCCTCTGGGAAGCTGCTCCTGGGGAGCCAACCTTGCCCAGCACTTGGTCAGGGAGGCACAGGCTAGGAGCACAGGGGCGACGCCTGGCCTCAGGTCCAAGTGCTGGGCAGGGAGGCAGGAGGGCAGCAGGAGCTCAGGATCTGGAAGGGTATGAGGTACAAAGCCCTGGAGCTATCAGAATGGTGGCCTCCAGCCCCGGGCTGGGGCCTGGTCAGCTCATGCCAGTGTCCTGTGCGGACTCTATAGTGACATGTGTTGGCATCATCCTGGCTTCTCACCACGGCCTTGGGACATGGGCAGCTGGTGGCCCATGGGGCTTCCCATGCAGGGCGCATGGTCTGATCTCACAGCCATGTCCTCCAAGAGGGCTGGGACAGCTGCTGATGTAAGGAATGCGCTGGTCCTGCATGGGGCTTGGACTCGCCCTGCAGCCACAAGGGCCCCTGCTCTTGGCTGAGGACCTGTGTGCATCCCAACCAGTGACCCTCCTGGCTGGCACCAGAGGCTGAGTCACACTACCTCGCAAACCAAAGGGAGTCGGGTCGCTCTTTACTTCATGCCGCTTAGCTTTTTTGTCGGGACTGGTAGGAGAAGCTGCAGGAGGAGGAAAGGCAGAAACGTCACAGGAGAGAGGAAAGGATGGAGGAGGAGAGGCAAAGAGATGCTGTGGTGCTCAGATGAGATGGTCGCGGGGTCACTGGGGATCAGAGTGGCCACAGGTGGGGGTCGGCAGATGGACAGTGGTGCTGGCCAGGAGTCATCCTCTCAGGGGTCG
>PVKN010043002.1:0-10302 GCA_004027915.1 Capromys pilorides | reverse complement strand
TGGGTTCAATTCCTAGTATTAAAATATTTTTAAAAATCAACTGAGCCACAGATTCTGTGTTCCAAGTATATGCAAAGAAAATCTTCCTGTCTGGACCCCTGGTCCCTTGCTTTCATATATTTGGTTCTATGATTGCTATGGATTCATATTCAGATTCCTAACATCAGCATCAAGCAGTTACACTAGTGACTAGTTCTCTTATCTAACCTTGCAGCCACCTAATTCAACATCCAACTCTACTTATCCTCAGCCCTTGCCATATAGGCCTGGCCCCTTTCTACTCCTTCCCTTCAGAGGACAGCAATTGGATACTGCCTGCCTGAACTCTGGGCATTACATCTGTTTGGACTTTTCATCATTGTGCTCCCTGTAAAATATTCATCCATTACTTGAGTTTCAGATAGACTAACTTTTATCCTTTGGATCATATGTTTGAATGCCTACTGTAATGTGCTAATCAGCACTTGCAAGTAAATCTATACACCTTACCCCAGAGCTTCTACCCCACCTTTGTGAGCAAGATTTATTCATGCGTTATTTATAACCACTTCCTTCACCACCTGAAGCTATTTCCTTCCACTTAATATGCTGTATTGCTGGAATAGTTATCAAGCCATTCATAGTTCTTCCTGTGAAAATAGAAACTCTGAAAATGATATGGATTTCACGGAGTTGGGTAGTAGTCAAAAAGTAGGACATCTTTTTTACTTATCCTAAGATTAGACATCAATAGTACATAACTATTTCCTTTAAAGTAGTTTTCTAGAACATCAAACACATGCCTATTCATCAGCTGCTATCCATATTAGATTACCCATGCTTCTGCCTTCTTCCATTAGAGTAGTTAATCAAGAGCATTAAACAGCAAAGCTACCTTGTGAAGTGAATTTTATAGAGTGTGTACAGAGCTAGCAGATACTCTCACTGTATTTGTTGACCTCTCATGAAGGTGCAGAGGAAACCAAAAAGCTTCAAATATTTTAAAGGATTTGAAATGGTTTGGGAGGAATTTTATTTGCTCAGAAGTCTTCTCTAAAGGGAATTGCATTTTGAACTATTATATCATATATACATTTTTATTGCTATTTCTGTTCACTCAGTCATCCAAATACCAAGCAAGAGCATTGGACCATGGGACACGAGGATGAATTCCAAGAAGATTATAGAACCAGGAAAGGGCAGAATGAGTTTAATGACTCATGGATGAAGCATTAGTCATTGGTCATAAACCAATATGGAACCAGAGACACTGGAAATGCATTTGGTCTGCAGAGCAACAGGCTCTGTGGGTTCCACTTAACAGTTCAGGAAGCTGACTCAGCACTTGGGGAGAGTTCTCAAAGGATAAAGCCTAGTTGGTTTATTCTACTACGTCTTGAATTTAACCTTTTACTATAAAGGTATCTTTTAGGATACTGGCACGAAACACTGATTTATACAAAATATGATTCTTGATGAAACAAATAATAGCCTACAATACTCGACTATACCCATATGTAGAAAACCATACTGGCAAAGTTAGTAATATTTATTTTAAGTGAATGCACTAAAATATGGCTTCTAATGTAAGGAAATATCTAGTGGCTCCCTGGTTGAATTAGAACTAAGAATTGCAATTTTACTTAGTTCTGCCCAAAATTCATGTTACAGCTTAGTTTAGGTGGATACTTTGTGTATTTTCTTAGACTTATAATAGCCCTGGACTGTTTTTAATCTCTACCCTATCTCTGAGGGTCTTCCTGCCAATTCTACTTGCCATAAAGTAAGTTGCATTTCCTCCTCACCTTTCCTCTACCCTCCCTCTGTACACATAGCAATTTTTCTTAGGACTTGTCTAGCTGTACTGTCCTTTGCCTTCTACTTAATTTTTTACATGTTATAAAGAGCAGATACATCATTGTTTAGAAACGGTAAACAAATCTTGTCAGAGATCTAATTGGATAAGACATTTCAAACTTGGTAAAAGCATAATTACTTTAGATTGACCAGTATTTGGTTCCTAGTATCTTAATAATGTTGATGGAAAGACTATGGATTTTGAAGCTATGGAAGCTTGGATTCAAATACAAACCCTACCTCAAACCTACTTTAATTCCTTCTCATTGAAGCTTCTCCTTAAAACTTCATTTATGCTTATAAAATCTGTTTTCTTGTGAGCTATAACTCCCCAGCCTAAGCCTGAAATCTAGATAACTTTTCTTCTGAAAACATACAACACCATACTATCATATGAACCCTGGGTTATAATGTTAACAGCCTTTTTGCTCTAAAAGTAAGCTACACTAACTTGTAATCATAATATTTCATGAAATTACAGAACCCATGTGAAATAAATTAATTACATGCTTTAAATATGTAATGATACTAGGCTCAGAGGCCCTGAAAGAGATATCTCACAATGATAGAGGGTCTTGCCAAAGGATAAGAGGCATTCAAAGTCCATTAGGAAAAGCCCCTTCTCTCCTTGATAGCTCTAGGAGGACACTTGGCAGCATTTACCTCTGACTTTCCATTCCTTGTTCTTCCACTGCTGGCCAAGTACAGTTCTGAATGATAAGTTCTTCTTTTAGATATGTTAATATAGTTAATCAGGTTACAGTCCAGTCTTGCTGACTCCATTTCAAGGCAAACTCAAAAGTGACTTTCATGTCTTTGTCTTAGTCTGCTAGGTGCAGAGGGCACTTTTGTTCTTCTGGTCTCAAAATTCTTGGCCGCACTGTCCTCTCACCCTATGGTAGAGAGTTTCTAATATGCAAAATGCTTGCCCTAGCCACTAGCTGCTCCTTGGCAGCGAGACCTCATTGAGGTAAGACCTCATGCATTCTGTACTTTCCTTGCTTTTTGCTAAAGCAGCTTTTCATGTGTTTGAAACCTGGGTATCATTAAGATTTCTATCCTTTGCTGATTTGATTTTAAGATCATTTGGATGTAAGAGACAGAAATCAGAGTACAACTTACATGATGTTTGCTATTTACAAGAGCTGGACTCATCACAATGTGATGAGTATTATTTATGTGTGTTATTTATGTGTATTATTTCATTTATGTATATTATTTCATTATTTTCTTTATGCATCTAAATACTCCATGGTGAAAGCCTCCCCCTATATATATGTATTTGGGGAACATGTACATGTTCCAGGTGTGTATGGGGAAACTGAAGCTCAAAGGAGACAGCCAAGTGCTTAAGGTCACTAACTGACTGACAGCTGAGACTCAAGACATGTCTTCCCAAACATCAAAGCACATAAAGTATCTCCCTGTGCTTCAGACATCAAAGAAAACCTATCCTGGCTACTCTCAGATGCGACTTGGCTATTTTCCATATTCACTCACTTCTCAAT
Source organism: Capromys pilorides (assembly GCA_004027915.1). Taxonomy (NCBI): domain Eukaryota; kingdom Metazoa; phylum Chordata; class Mammalia; order Rodentia; family Capromyidae; genus Capromys; species Capromys pilorides. The sequence continues at coordinate 6,958 of PVKN010043002.1, read as the reverse complement.
ACAGCCCAAAACTCAAATACTAAGCATATTATATTTGATGGTAGTCTGTCAGCTCTGGGTTTGATTTGGATCTGTTTGCTGATGGAGGCACAGTCATGCACAGCACAAAGATGTTTTGGTCAACAACAGACACCATATTTGATGGTGGCCTCATACGATTATATCTTCTAGTGACATCATAGCCATCTTTGTTTGTGTAAGTACATTCTATGATGTTTGCCTAAGAACATAGATCTCAAACATGACCCCAACATTAAGCAACACATGACTGTATGTTCAAGTGCTCCTAACCTATGGTTCTACATCTTTCACCCTGGTAACTACCTGATGTAGTTCCACACATTTATGGGTATTTTCACTGCCTGGGAAATAGTTGAAAAATATTCCCTTGTGCTATTATGACCTAACTTCACCATATATTTCCAGATGCTAGTAATCAAACCAAAGCATTTAATCCCAAATTGTTACAGTCTGCATGATTGGGTGGATCCTAATGTTTCCCAGGTGTGGCTTTGCTGGTTTCTGAGCTTTTAGCTTTTATCTCCAGGGTAATGAAGAATTTGTACTGATTGGTGAAAGAGGATGATTCATCTGTGTTAATACAGAAGATCTCAAACAAGGTTGATCATCAGAGTCACCTAATGTAGTTTTGTAGTAATCATATCAATTCTAGAGCCTACTCCAACAAATCAGTAAATTTCAAAAGCACTAGGGTTAAGTTGGAAGTTCACTCAGGTTTAGGAACCCAAAAGTAGCAAATATACCCAGGTATGCTTGGAATAGAGGGGCAGGGTGTAAGTTCTGGTCTCTACTGTGTGATCTGAACAAACAACTCTTTGAGCATCATTTCATCCTGTAAAGGGAGGTTATAATTTTTTTCTGTAATGTAAAGAGAATTTTAAACAAAATAACTTAGATGAAAATTTTTGTTAATAATTATTCTCATTTGATCCTAAAATGCCTAAATAAGAAAGAATTGACAGTAAAATGGGCATGTGGTCCAACTTTAGATTGGTTTTCTGCCACTTAGTTAATGCATATCAATATATCTTTTATAAATTCAGTATTTCAACTTTATAACAAATATAGCCATAGATGTTCCTTATAAAAACAAGTGTTAAAGTACTATTTAAAGTGAAGCCAAGAATCTTGGGAAGCTTTATTTTTTTTTGTCCTCAACTCAAGCTATTAATTTGTCTTTCTTAAGGGAAAGGGTGTCTCAGATTTCTTGCTATCAATCCTTCATTTAATATGGAGCTTCATGAATTCCAGCTGTTAGCCACATAATTTCTCTCAGCATTTGATTTCTGGGCTTTTTCCTTGCCTCTAAATCCTTCCCATATGTTAGTTGGAAGATCTGGGCCTGAAGGGGCAGAGGACACTGAGGCTCTGAGCAGCCCCTGTCCAAGGGCTAAAGCAGCACAGCAGACCATGTGGCAGGCCCAGTGCGCCCTGATTAGGAGGTGCTCCCTGCCTTCATGCTAGGCCTTCAGCCCTGCAGGCTGCAGCAGCCACCTGCTCCTCATTTTTCCTGAACTATTCTTCAATTCACCAGGTTTAAAAATCAGAATTTTTTTCACCACTCCTAGGCTGTCTGTATTTTGGCTTTTGTTTACAAAAGCTCTGCAGTGTTCTTGCCAAGGGAAGAAAAAGGGAACATACTCTACTTCATCTTCAATTTAACCTTTTGCAATCAAGGTTTGTGTTAGCACATGAAAAGAATATGAAACAGTGATTCATATAGGAAAGATATGATTCCTAAGAGATGGAACAGTGGCTTGAAACAGTCAAATACTTACATAAGTAAGATGCTGCAATTTTAAAGCCAGGAACATTTGTTTAGACTGAAATGCATTGAATGCAGCTTTCAACATAAGCAATGCCTAGTGGTTTCACAGCTGACTTGAGGTTAGGAATCTAAGGTCTGTTAAACTTTATTCACAATTCAGATTGTGCCTCAGTGTGGGTGTGATGGATCCTTCCTGTGCTCTACCTCTCTGACTAGCCATATGTGACAAAGAGCCAGGCCACCTCAAGATCCTCTGTAGACTCCAAATTCTCTTTCTCTAATCTCACTGTATATAAATTATGTTTTCTGTAGAGCCACCTTCTAACCTCCTTCTTGTATGCCACCTTCTGTATCAGAATCTATCTAGATTTTTAGTTTTATCAATTAAACTGAGCCCTCTTAAGGTCAAGATGACGTCGTAGGTACCACATCCTAGCACAGAGTCTTCCAAGCCCTCAGAGTTTGTAGATGAGCTACCCTAGTTGGTAATGGTATTTTGAGACTGGAGAATGAAATGTGTTGATATTTGTGATACATTTATTTTAATTAATTTTAACGCTCAATTTTCCCTTCCTGTCTACCCCAGAATCTTCTCTGGATGGAGAAAGAGAACCAAATTGATACTGAACACCAGCTCTTGAGAGGAATGTGAAGAGATAAGAGCCCATGGATACCTTTTGTTCCCACTTTTTGATTCTCTTGGGTCTTCCACTCACTTAGCCCAGTCACTTCCACGGACTGAATGACTAGATGAAAAATGTCTGCAAATGATGTCATCTCATACATAAAGAATAAGGGCAAGATCTCTCCTGATAAAAAAGAAAGATCTGGAAAGAATATTCAGCTTGTCTTAAGGAAGACAAGATTTTCAGAATCAACAGCCCTTAAATCAAGTTATTGCTTACTGTGCCCCCTCCAACACCTTACAGCTATCTTAGGTTCAAATTTGTATTGGAATGATTTAGCAACAAAATGAGCTATACACACTAAGATGGAAGAAGAGCTCTAGCAGAAATGTTGAGCCATGTGGCCAGTGAACCTTCTAGAAGATCTGTTATAAACATGATTCCCAGGTCAAAAACTTAGACCAGAGAAGTCAAGAACTTCTTCCTACCCTGGAACTCCATGACTCAATCATCTCCCTTAAAACTGTCATTCATTGGACCAGTTGACAAACTCCCACAAAGTCAATGACTCTCAGATCCTGATCTACAGCACTGACTGGTCCCCAGAATTGAAGTTCTTCCTTTCTAGCTGCTTGCTGGATACTTCCCTTTTGGTGCTCCCCAGTGACATGTACTGATTCAATCTGGAATAGGATTCATGCACCCCCCAGCCCCACCAATTTTCTTTCTGACTTTTTTATTTCTGCATGGGCTTTCCAGTTCCCTATTGAATTCTTAATCATTAAGCAAGATACTGCTCAAATGCTACCTCCTGCCTCAAGCTTTCCTAGCTCACATTTCTCTATTTTGTGTATGTGTTTGTGTGCCTCTATTGTGACACAACACACAAAATTATTGGCACAGCAAATAGAAACAAATTTGTGAACTCTATTGGGAAAGAAATTGTTTCATCTTTTAACACTATCAGCATTGAAACAGTGTCCTGAACATAGTAAAGCCTCAACAAATACATGTTATATGAATCACTGTAAGAATAAAGTAATGTTAAGGGCCATCATTCATCAAGTTGTCACACCTCTGACACACCAGAGGTGTCTTACCACAATGTGAAACTTCAGAATCATTATTGTCCCTCCTCTTGAGTACTAGATTCAACAACCAATCAATCTATCTTCTCCCTTCATAGCCACACACACACACACACACACACACACACACACACACACATACACACACCCCTCTTGGTTTATAGCTTCATCCCACCAATTCAGTCTAATCAGCAGATCTCATTCAATAAGTTTCCATCCTGTTTTCCAACTCTAAACACTTTCAACATCTTTGAACATCCACTCACTATACATATAAAAACCAGAGTACTCTTCCAAAAATACCACTAATAGTTTACCTCCATCTATGAGGTACAATCCAAGAGACTTGCCCAGGAATTCAGCCATTTATTTTTGTCCTGTCTTTACTAACCACATGTCTCATTCTCCTTAGTCTCTCCTCTAGATTTCTGCACTCAGCCTAGCCCCAGGCCTGACTTCTGGTATTCTTCTGACCTGGCCAAATCTTATACTTATAAATCACCAGTTCAAGTATTATCTCTATGAAGGCTTTTCTATTAACACAAATCCTATGTGCTCCCTCCATGCTCTCAATTTCTAATGTACTTCTTCTTGCTTACAACCATGTGCTTATTTCCCAAAGAGAATTCCAAGGAACAATAATCCTCTAAGACTGACCTTCAACAAAAGAGTAAGAGAGAAAAACAAGAGAGGGGAGAGAAAAAATCAGAGACAGTGACAGCAACAGAGACAGAGACAGAGACAGAAAAGAAGAAAGGCAAGGAGGGGAAGAGAATCATGTGATGTCAAGTAACTTGGGGAGATATATATGATATATGCAATAGTTTACACATATGGAGGGTATATGCCTGCCTTATTAGCTTCATGTATATAGTTCCAGGTGATTTGCATATAACACATTAACTCAGATTGTGTAATTCATATCCTAGTCAACAGATAAGCAAGCTGAGAAGGGAGATTTGTTATTCTAAGCCTCAATTTCCTTGTCTATAAACTAGGAATCAAACCCAGACCATCTAACTTCACAGTTTTTGCTACACTCTTGCTGAGTATATACTATCAGACAAATTTTCATGCTTATAAAATGTTGAGAGCTGGGGAGATAGCTCAGTGGTGCAAGCACCTGTCTGGCAAGCACAAGGACCTGGGTTCAATTCAAAGTACCTCATGTCATGCTGGCCCCAGAACTCCATCCATGCTGGCCACCAAGATTGGGTATGGTAGCATATACCTGTAATCTCTGCCTGGCAAGCACAAGATCCTGAGTTCAATCCCTGGTACCACAAAAAATAGTTGACCATTGATATTTTTGTTCCTTCAAGGCCCCTGAAGGCAAACAGCATCCTGTTTCTCCTTTTTCTCTCACACCACAAAGTACATGGTCATAGTAATAAGTTAATATTTTTTCTTTAATTTTCAGGTGAACAATGGCTTCTTTTAAATACAACAAAATAATATAACTTTTCAAAGCATTTTCTCATCTCTTAACTCATTTTATTTTCATGATGATAGTGGTCAGGTAGATTAGGAATTTTTTCAGTGATGTTTGTATTAGAGAGAGAGAGAGAAAGAGAAAGAAATTAGTTTGCCCATGAGAGGATTAGAAGGATTTTCAAGTCACAGGGTTCAAAACTCTCACTTCAGCAACTACTTGGTCCTTGCACCAGACACCAGGCCACCCTGTAACCATCTCTTCTTTCTGCTAAGTTGATATTGGCCAGTCAAACACTGAAATAATCTAAATACAACTCTTCCTCAAGGAGAAAAATAAAGGCTTTGTGAAGCATCTATCTTGAATGTACCGAGGTCTCTATATCCTAGAAATTAAATCACTATTTGTCTGAAATAAATTAGTGTAGTAATACAGGGTGCTGTACTAAATCTTTCTGTTACTGTTTTGTGGTTCTTGTTTATCCAGTCATGTGGCCTGTTTGTATTCCATATTTGAACACGATAATTGGAACATATAATAGGTCTCCACTTCTTATTGTGGATTCAGATATGGAAATCTTTTCTACACAGCACAGGTATAACCTTCAGTCCTCTTGCCTTTGTGAGACCACATTTTCTATTCTCAAAGCCTTTACCTAAATAATGGGCTTTGGTATTCCTATTAGTAGCAATCTACCTTCTCTTAAAAACTCCCTCTGGTCTGTAAGGGAGGTTGTTTTCAATGAGTTTTTCAGTTCTTTCCCTTCCCATTGTCCTTTTCCTGATCAATGTTTTAGGTTAACTTCTTGATTTTCAAATTACTTGGTAATTACAGAATGTTTAGCTAATTTTAACTTAATTCAAAAAAGTGATTTTCACTGGTGCCTTCTCTGTCTTGGCTATTCCTTTCTTTGCAATATTGGAGCTAGATGTGAAATTAATTGTGCTCTGATTTAGCAATGCTACCTGAACAAGCTAGCTGTTCTTTGCAGAAGCATCAATTAAGAAAAAGGAATCAAACTGATGAATAAAAGAAGAATAATAAGGATTTCTTAGCCTGCAAAAGAATCGAGGGGTGACTACAATGGCCCCTAACTATAAAGGAGATAATGGCTAGTTGTCAGCAACTGCAGTGAGAATAGAACAAAAGGGAACATGGAGATTCAGAACAGAGATAAGGAATAAATTACTAAGGACAGGTTCCTTGTAACCTGCATGTGGGACAAATCCAGGTACCTGCAGGGTGTCAACCATTCTCAGGGAAGCTCCTGCTCTCAGCCTCAAATTATCTCTCCTGCCAGCCTTTAGGGAGCTAAAATACACTCCACCAATCATCATTTCCACACTACTTGCAATTTCCTTAAAGAATCAAATATTGTCAGGTAATTACAGTGCAAGCACATCAGTTCGGTTATAGGGCAGCCATATAATTTGTCAGGTTTAGCATAAAGTGAAAATGCAGAGTCCCTTGTTCAAAAACAAAGGATTTGAAGATGTTGGCAGCAGAGCATCCCAACTAAAGTTGGGAGCCCTTTGACACATGGGAGGCTGCAGAAAGCACAGGCCACACAGCCATGAGGCTGGCCCTGTTGGCTTAGTTTGATCACGTGTAGAAAACAAAGGGATGTCAAAGATCCCGAGGGCCTAACCCAGGGACCTGATCTTGGAGCAAGGCTTCTCAAGAGAGCACATTTGTGGAGAGTGGACATCATGAGGAAGAATGAAAGGAAAGTGAGGGGAGAAGAAAGAGCTCTGCCCACCTTGCAGCTGGAAGGTGCTGGCTGCCCTGGGTGAAGCAGGCTGCGGCCAGCACATGGCCAAAGTGCAAAGGACATCTTGCACCCCGGCCACTTCCTTACCCATCCTCTTTGTTGAAAACCCCCAGTTGGCCCTCAGCCTCCAATAACTGAGCCCCTCAGGGAAGTGCTCTTCCTTCTCAGTGCCCACCAGGTCCCATGCTCCTCCATTTAAGCCCATTTCCATTATGCTTCACTGTTCTTTTTTTTTTTTTTTTTTTTTTTTTT
>PVKN010043001.1:0-10301 GCA_004027915.1 Capromys pilorides | reverse complement strand
AACAAATACCTGACCCTCAAAATGAGGGAAGGAAAGGTTTATTTAGCTCACAGTTACTGGAGATTTCAGTCCATATTCAGCTGGCCCAAGGCTGAGTGGAACAGGGCAGAGAGCATCCAGTTCATGGCAGTGGAACAGCAACAATCTTGACAGAGGCAACTGACCAACCAGGACTCCAGAGAGCACAGCGAGCGTCTGTCTCTCTGTCTCTTTCTATTACATTCAGGCTCTCTGCCTCAACCTGTCCACCTTAGGCCACACCCATAATCTCAGAAGGACTCAGACCCATAATCCCATCTGTACTAAAACACATAATCCCAGTGGATCAAGAGTCAAGTAATCCCAGCAGTACTCAGACCCATAGTCCCATCAGTACTAAAACACATAATCCTAGTGGATCATGACTCAAGTCTCAAACTCTAGAAGTCTCCACCCCATGATTGCATGAGGCTTTGGGGGGACAACTACACATAAACCATACCAAGCCAATAAATAGGAGACACAGAACAGTGCCTGACACCTAAATGTTGGTTGTTGCCATTTGTAGTACGGTTAATAATCACCTGAAGCATTATTTTGGAGTCCTGAAGACAGGCTTCACCAGGACAGGGCTGTCCAAGCAGAGTAGCTCACAGAGGGTGAGCTACTCAAACATCACTTGATGTGATGTTTGAGATTAAATTTAGCCTAGTTTAATACATTGATATTAAACACATTAATTGTAGAAATAGAGAAAATGGAAAGAAAAAAATAGAAGTCTATATTCTCAATCACTTTTGAACATTCTGTACGTTTTTTTTTTCCCAGAGATCACTTGAAATTGTGTATAAGCTTTAAAAATTTTTGTTATCTCAATACCACTTATGAACCTTTATAGGATGAGAGGTTCATCACATGAACACACTCACTGCTGAACTGTTAGTTGCATCCCCATGGTGTGTGTGTCGTGGGGGGGGCGCAGGCATGGCTGTGGTCTGGGGATTGAGCCACAGTCTCTGCACGCTTGCCTAAGCAGGTGCTGTAGACCACTGAGCTATCTCGCCGGCCCACTCCTTCCTCATGTTTTAACAGAATACTAGTAGGTGGTGGCTCTTGCCCACCTAAGCATCATTTTCTTTGGGGATCAGTTGCTCCCCAAGTATAAGGGTTTTATCAGATGTCGCCGTCAAATCCACTGCAGAGTATTACTGCAAGTCGTACAAAAGATGGCAGAGTTTATGAAGTCAGTGAAACCAGATTGCTTACCTACGGGAATCACTTGCTCATCACGTATGGCATGAGGGCCTCTCTGGCAGCTTACAGCTGGTATGGAGAAGACCGTGGCAGCCTGGAGAGGACAGCACATGCAGTGCTTAGGGAAATGGGCTACAGGGCAGAGTAGGAAGGGGATCTTTTGATGCCCACTCAAATTTCATCAGTAGTAATGCTTTTTCTTGAGCTTGTCCAGAACGGTCACACGCTCACTGAAGGATGTTTTCTGCTCTTCAAGTTTGCTAAAAAACATGCCCCAGGATGAAAAGTTTTCTAAAATAATATTTTCCAAAAGACATACAAGTCTGGGCACAGAAGTTGTTTAAATCTGCTAATGAGCACATTTAGGAAGTGAAAGGAGGGAAAGGTAAAAATACTTTTAACACAGCATGTCAAGTATACTTTTGGATGCACCTCAAAGGATAATCAATACAGAATTACTGGGCTACTTGATGTTCATTTTCTGTACAAAGCCTTGGGAACCTTGAGTGTATTTTAAACCCACAATGTGTTCCAGTTGGAGTGCCCACATTTGAAGTGTTCAGCAGCAATAGCAGCTACCAGGAAGATGTAACTGTATCCAAATTCAGTAAAATATCAAATTAAAAGTATTTTATTGCTTCTTTTTATTAAAATACAGTGCTCAAGGGCTGGCCAGATAGCTCAGTGGATTAAAGCGCCTGCTTAGGCAAACACAGACCAGGTTTCAATCTCAATGTGCTTTGCTGGCCCTGCCCCCCAGGGCAAGCTGAGATGGTGATTAAGATTGGGTATGGCAACATGTGCCTGTAATCCCCGCTCCTGAGAGGCTGAAAACAGGAGAATCACGAGGAGTCTGATCTATGTAGTGAGACCCTGTAGACCCTATACTAAATACATTAAAAAAATAAATAAAATAAAAAATACGGTGCCCATCAACCACACTTGTTAAGATTGTTTCAAATCTTATAATGTATGATTGCATTTAAGCATGAATATCATACAGATCTTTCCTTAGCTAAGGAGAATCAGTAACAGTTGTCAGCTGCTCCAAGGTGCCTTGTGTTGAGGGTACAAGTGCATGGAGCACGGGGTAAGGAGAACCCGCAGAGGACCCCTCCCTGGCTCCATCCACCTCACTGTCTGGGGGTACAGGTTCTACCATTAAAAGATTATTCTTCTGCATCTTCCCTTGTTTTAAAAGTAAGAGGATGGTGGTTTGGCAGCTCCAGGGTAACGCTGTGTCATGGTCATGAGTACCTTGCTACAGACGAACATGTGTGATCAGCTGCCAGGGAAAGGAAATCCCTAGCCGACAGCAAGGCCCCAGCAGTCAATGAGAGAAGGCTGAGAGATGGGGGCACTGCGGCAAAACCCCTCCCCACCCAGGAATGAATCAGCATGTCTGCAAGGAGAGTGAAAAGAGCCTTATCAAACTGTGTTCCTGAAATCATTTTGGTTTTTCTTCAGCTGTTACTTCTCAAGAGCTTATGAGCTGAGTGTTCTATCTGCATTCCTCTGTGATTGTCTGGGGCAAGGACACACTGTGCAGCACTGTTCCATGGCTTGGACGCACAGCAGACATGCAGTGCCACCCAGGAGAGGATGGCTCTGTGCTGTGATGCCTGGAAAGACCAAGCAAGACCTGTGTGCTCAGGGCCAGCAGGTGCCTGCAGGACAGAGGCGCCTGCGGTTCCCAGGATCTCTGTGGCTGTTTGCCAAAGCCCTTAATCTTCCAGCCCTGGAACTGATGGCTCAGATAGTCACAGTGCACTGCAAGGCTCTAGCTCTTTGGGTGCGGCCACTGTCCCAGAGGGTCTTGTTTTGTGTTTAGAAGCCCTGAAGTCAGGTTTCTGTTGGCAGAAGTGGTGGGAAAGGGAAAACCACCCACAGCTCTTTCCACTGTTTCTTTGTGAAGATGGCCCAGTCCCTTGAGCAGCACCCCCAGCCCAAGCTGCAGCCTGAAATCTGGTCCCCAGCATGACTGCCCAGTAGCTCCAGTCTCAGAAGACAGGGCAGGGGCCAGTTTTGTGTTGATGTGTACAAGTGGGGTTTTGTTGTTCTGCTCTCTTTGAGAAAAAATCCATTACTCACTAGAGATGTGCAACCAGAATGGATGTGATTCATTTCTTTCTTTGTGACCGATTAAAAGAAAAACCAGAGATGCTATTTTAGTTGCTTACTGGTCAAGGTCTTTCAGAAGCCTTCAGGACTGTAGAGCTTAGTCAGGTGCCCAGATGCTGTGCCCAGACTCCTGCCTGCTCTGTCTGTGTTCTCCCTCCATGAGTCATCTTCCCCAATGCAGTCACCCACTTTCTGCTGTCCCTTGGGGCTGCCACTGCTGGTGGATGGAGACAGGACACAGATCTTTCCTCCCCATCTATCAGTGGTGCACGTGTATCAAGGAGGAAGAGGAAGACTATACACTGCTCTCAGCTGACTTGAGAGATGTTAAAATTGCTTCCCCCAAGCAGGCGCTGACTCGAATGGAGTCTGGAGTCTTCAGGTGCAGGTGGCTCTAGCTGGGGTGCAGGGATGGGAGCCTGTGGGGAGGGGTGATCTCCCCTCCACCCAGTTCTACTTTGTGGGTGCTATGGTCCCTGGCCAGTCTCCGAGAGCCCTTTTGAGTGCTTTTCAGGTTTTCCTAAGAACCAGCTTTTGGTTCACATGGTCCCTTTTCTGTTTATTCATCTCTGTTCTCAACCATATTATTCCCTTCTTTGGATTTCTTCTTTTTCTAATCTTTTAAATTAAATGATTAACCCATTAACCTTTACAGCCTTATTCTTTCCTATGTATGCATTTAGGACTATACATTTCTCTCTGAAGACTCGTTTAGTAATGTTTGCATTCCACAAGCTCTGGAATGTGTTTTTATTATTGTTGATATGTAAGTTTTAATTTTTTTCATTATAATTTATTCTTTCACTTATGACTTACTTATCAGATTTTGCCTAGAATCTTGAAAATTGTTTTTCTAATGCACAGAGAGATGGTCTACATGATTCCAATTATTTGAAGTTTATTGACCCTTGTTTTATAGCCTTGCATATTGTCATTTTTCATAAATGTTGTGTGATTTCTTGGAAATAAAACTATCGATGGTGGTGATTTGTACAGATGGTCCTTATTAAACACTGACCTGTCTAGGGACTGCTCAGACTACAATGAAGTGCACTGCTCAGGCTTGACCCAGTGCTCGGACTCGTGACCCACATTTGGCCTCAGGACGCAGGAATGTGTGTGTGGCAGGGGTGTGTGTGGCAAGAGTGTGTGTGGTAGTGTGGATTAACATGGGCAGAGAGTTAAGATGCCATCGTCCACAGTGGGAGGCTCATAGCCCAGAGTGCTCATTCTCAAGAAGGGCCAACTGAAGACCTACTTAGCAAAATAAGCTTTGTTTTTGAAGACTTACAAAATTGTTTTACTTTTGTGTGGAGGCAAAGAACTAATTTAGGGAGAAGGAGTGCCCCCTACGGTCCTGTACAAATGAGATGGCTCTGTCTCTGTCACTCTCATGCATTCTTGGGATTGTTGGTTTGTTTGTTTCTATACTGAAAGTGAACGCAGGGCCTTGCCATGCTAGGCAGTGCTCTGGAACTGAGCTACATCCCCAGCCTTTTAAATTTTATTTTGTAACAGGTTCTCACCTCAGGAGCCTTTTATTTTTGTAGCCTTGGAACCACTCATCTTCTTTCTGGAAATCTAGCCTGCTGGAAAAAGTTCCAAATGTGGAAAACCCTGTATGCCCAAAGGTGTTTACACGTCTGTGAAGTGACACAAGGTCGGAATTCCCAGAAGTGGGTCATACACACATTCACTTGACAGAATGCAGTCCCGTCAGGAGAGACACCTCACTGTGATCACAGCAGTGGGGAGTAGGTGTACATTTTCGAGTTTTGGGATGAAGGAGGCAGACTGTGTCAAAGAATGGGAGAACTAAGACCTAAAGAATCCAAGTGCTGGCCGCACCAGCAGTGCTTGAATTTGCTCGATGTTGTCAGGGGATGTTTTTCTTCAAAACATTTTGTAGCTTTCAAGATTCCTTAACCTGGGAATTGCTGAAAACATCATAAAAACTCTAAAAAGGACCACACTCAGAAGGAGGCAGAGAGTGTTTGTATGCCTTCTGATGCAATCCCAGGAAGTGTTGCTCCCTTGTACACGTGTGCTACTGAGATTCCACAGGAAAGCGATGGGGTGGGAAGGGCTGGACCAGGTGGAGGCACTGGGTGTGTCCTGCTCCCTGCCTGGAAATTCAGGGATTATGAGGGACAGAGATGAGATAGAACTGGGTTCTGTGAGCCACACCGTTTATGTTATGCTCTTAGAGTGCTGCCTTTGGATTTTGGAAAACAGAATGATGACAGCAGTTTGTCTCTCATTTCTGTCCAATTTGAAATAAATATCGGGGGGCATTGCTGCTCACACCAAACCTTCCCAGCCTTTCTTCACGTATTGCTCTCAAATTGCTGAAGCACTTCGGTCAAAGTAAAGGCACAGATATGCCAGGTAGGTTATGCTTAGGAGTTTTGCAGTATTGTATGGAGAAAGCTGTAACAGACCCTTAATGATCCTGGAAGTAGCAAACTGTAGCTCAAGCAGAGCTCTCCCTCCACCTCTCTTGCTGGTAGAAAATAGACCAAAGTGTCTGTAGACCCAGCCACGTTCAGGCTCCTGGAAGAGGTCCTTAGTCAGATCCATCCTGCACGGTGCTGAGTTAGAGCTGCTGTTCTTTATTTCCCACAGGAATTTTACATTCCTCTTTGTTATCTAATAGGATATTACCTAGGATCAAATCTCTGTAATATTATTGCTTGTATGCATTTAAATATAATCACAGTTTGAAACATATAGTTAAGCGTAATGCCTTCTTGTAAGCTCTAATATTAGAAAACTACTTTTTTGGAAAAGGTACCCTCCAGTTTAACTCAAAAATTGATTTCAACTTTCACTATATTGGAGCTTCAAGAAATAGAGAAAAAGATATAAAAACGTATTTATTGCCCTTCAGCCTTGGCTCACTGAAGAAAATGTGTCATGCAGGTTTGAAATCACCTTGTTCTGGGAGCAGAAAGCCTACCCCAGTCTCTGTGGCTGACAAGCACTGAGCCTGGGCACTTTGTGACCAATCCTTCTCAGAGCCCTTGCCCTGGGCACAGCCCTCACCCCCTCGTTCCTTGGATTCTGATTCCACAGGGGCTGAGGTGTTGGACTCGGTGGCCTCTGGAGTGTGGTCTTCACGTCCATCCTGCAGAGCATTTCTGCCCATGCCTGGCTCCTCTGGGCTGTTCAGTTGCTTGGAAGCCTCTGACAGCAAGACATGGGCAGTATGGTTGACCTTCCTGCCTGCTGTCCTCCCTGCTGGGTCTCCTGCCGACCCTGGAGTCCTTTTCTCTAGTTCCTGTCAGGTTACCACATAGTTCTGTAGAGAAATAGAACCAACAGGAAGAGTGGATAGAGAAGGAGAAAAATAAGGTTCCTGACAAGGAGTTGGCTCCCAGGAGCATAGAAGCTGCTAAGGCCCAAATCTGTAGCATGAACTTGAGTCTGGAGGCTACAGACCCACTCTGCTCAGGGAGGTGGCCATCCTGTCCTGTCCAGGTCTGCAGCTGACCAGCTCTCACACAGTGTGGAGTGCGGCTTGCTTTCCTCCAGGTTCCAAGGTCAGTGCTGATCTCTCCCTGTAACACCTTCCAGGTTGACCTGAGATCAACCATTGCACACCCATCTTGGCACACATGTGCAGGTCTCTGATCCAGGCCTGGTCTCCAGATGAAGCTGATAGCAGAGTCCTGCTTCCCCCTGATGGGATGAAACCACTAACCTTTTCCTAGGAGAGATGGAAAGTTCCTGGGTGGTGCTGCTGCTTGACACCATGACTGCACTCCTGAGCTGCAGTTAACAGAGGCAGTGTGTTGGGTGTTGCATGCCATGGGGTAGAGAGCACACCAGGATGCTTGCCAAGAGCGCAGTATTCATTACACTGCACTGCTGCCTGTGCGCCCAGCCCGGTGGCTGGGCTGGTGCTGTGACTTCCTGCTGTTTCTCTTGTGAGTAGCTTTCTGGGGTATAGACAGCCAGATCGAGGTCAGGCTCCAACTCTCTGACAAGCTCTCCTGTCCTGGGTGAATGGGTGGCATGCAGGGTGCTGGTCCTGACTGTTACCCTCATGCCATGTGGGTGCACACTGTGTGCTGTCTGTCCTGGTACCACACATGCTGTTGAATGGCTGGCCTGGGTGCACTGCAGCCCAGAAAGAGACTTGTTATTTGTCTTCCTGTTGAAGAGAGAAAAAAGTTCCATTTTAAACCTTTACCCAAACACAAATGTTTATGCCCCCTTTTGTGGGTCATGGCCATTTCCAAGGAAAAGGTGAGTGCTGAGTACTCCCCTTTGCCACCCTGGCTAGCCCCTCCTCCTGCACTGCTGCTCATGCAGAGACCATGAGTGGTAAGAGCATGTGCACCACATGCAGGAGCTCACCTCCACCTTCGCATACTAACTACCAGGGCAGAATGTAGCAACACAGATCAGAAATCCAAACTACAAGTGGTTTGTACATTTAACGGTCATCTGCCCTTGGGAACCTAAGTGTTATGATTACTGATTGCCTCTTGTTGAAAACATAAAAATTTTAATTATTAATTAGTATTATATCTCCCTTAAAAGTATTGCTAAATTTTTATATAAGAGGGGGCACGCTGAGCTTTAATGGCCCATAGCTCTTTGTGGAAGGAGCTGCGAAGGGAGTGGGAAGACCTCAGAATGTCCAGGCATGTCCGCCACCATGTGTCCTGAGCTGTACCGAGAGAAAACCTAATTGTGCGAGCGTGTGTCCTTCCAGTCCTGTGTGTCTGTGGGGGCAGATTTTTCTTTTTCTTTTTTTTAGGGAAGAGTCTATAGGGTATTCAGGGTCTCACTACTAGATCAGACTCATAGTGATCTGCCTGTTTACAGCCTCCCAAGACCTGGGATTGAAGGCATGAGCCACCACGCTCAGTCTCAATTGCTGTCTCAGCGTGCCCCAGGGGTGGGGCCAGCACGGCAGGCCTGGGGATCAAACCCCTCACCCCTGCACCTTCTTGCAGGTACTTTAATCCACTGAGCTATTTGGCCAGCCCAGGATTTTTCATTATGAAATACACTTCCAGAATGCAGAGAGAATATACCTATTTTCTTAGTTACTTACTTTTCTTGTTGCTGAGACAAAATACCTGATACCCAAAGTTCAAGGAGGAAAGCCTTACTTGGCTCATAGTTTGTAGAGGTTTCCATCTATAATTGACTAGCTCCAAGACAAGATTGCATAGAAGAGGGCCAACCATTCATGGTGGTGGAGAACAGCAAAAAGAATAAGAGAAAGAGCAAGACAAGCCTCTGACTATCCCTTATATTGCATCCAGTCTACTGAGATTAGGGCAGTGCCAATCCAATCAGTGGGCTGATCCAGCAGCCACCCACCCTTAATCCCAGCATTGCACCATGAATCAATCACACACTCTAGATTCAGCCTCTGAAAACATCCTCTGACCACACAAGGCTTTGGGGGAACATCAAGACAGAAATAATAACACCTATCCTGTAGCCAAACCACAGCATCAAATAGGAGCAGAATAAAGGACAGAGGATTCAAAATTATTTGCTGGGACCCGCTGGGCACATGGTGAGCTCCTCAGCTGTCTCTTACCTATGTGGGATGCGGACTGAGGAAGCTTTTTGCCCTGTGCTTACTGATCCTCAGGTCTCTGCAGCCTGTGTGGGATAGGAGTTTCTCCCCCACCCAGACCCCAGGCAGGGAAGAGCTCTCTCTCCTGGACAGGGTTTAAGGCTCAGAAGATGGATCACTGGAGGGGTAGGAGAGCCGGATGCCTGGGACCTTAGAATACAGACAAGGGGAGATCATGGACTGTGAAGAAGCTCAACTTACTTCCCTAAAGTGTTCTTCATCCAGTAGGCCTCAGGGGCTGAGAGACTACTCACAGTGTCTGTGGGTTACCTACCCGGTTGCAGGTGATCTGCAGGATGGGTCCATAGCTGCAGAGTGAGAAGGTAGAGGGATCAGGCATGCATGTCCTGACTCACACCACAGGGGTGCATGTGTCCCATGAAGGCCAGAGCAGGGGCCATCAGCACATGGCTGAGGCTCAGTGGAGGGTGGGGTGACTAGTGTGAGGCAGCTTTAGCAGAGCCAGGAGCCTCCCCAGGAGGTCCTTTGTGGAGCTGCACCTGCCTACCTGGGAATGGCTGAAGCAGGGGCTGGGAGCTTTCTCCATGGTGTCCATCAAGCTTCCCTAGCCCTGCCCTCTGCCTGGTTCTTCTGAGGACCAACAAGCCATCGTCTGTGCTAAAGTGAAGCCACACAGACATGAATGTACAGGGTACTGGGGTTAAGTCCTACCATAGTGACCAGGAGAAGTCTGCAAACCACGTACTGTGGGGTGGGGGGTTCACTTGTTATGCTGTAGTCCTGGTGTATATGTATACACTGATACTTCCAAGTTGGTACCTGATTATAGTGTGCTCTTGAGAAAGGCAAATAGTATTTACTGTCCGAAATTAGTTATCTTAATTTCTATACTTTGAGAACAAATGGAATTGTAAATTTTAACCTGCTACATTTGATCTCAACTTCAGAAATGACAAAGTCAGAATTAGTGAGATTTTAATGAATATTTTTAAATGTCTTCTGTTCTCTAGCTTAATTATGTGGTCTAATTCTGCATGTGACCAGGGACTAGCTATTACATTGATGCTTTCTCGTGGTAGACAGGGGTTGTGCACTTTCATATAGTAGAAGGAGGAAGGATATCATTATCCAGATTGAAACTAAAGGAGAAATTCTCTGCAGCTGAAGAGCTGTGTGTTTTTACTGAATGTTCATTAGTGACTTTACATGGGGGATTAACATTAAAGTACCCAAAGGATGGGCCACAGATGGGAAAGCCAGAGAGGCTTCACAGGGGCTCTGCACGCACAGGCTGAGAAGCAAGCACAGGCTGCAGTCTCTGAAGTCAGGACAGAGGGAAATCCTAGCTCTGGAACACACAGTTCTTTTCCCCCTTTAGTCT
>PVKN010043000.1:0-10293 GCA_004027915.1 Capromys pilorides | reverse complement strand
GTATTTTTTTGGGGGGAGTACTGGG
This sequence comes from Capromys pilorides, assembly GCA_004027915.1. Taxonomy (NCBI): domain Eukaryota; kingdom Metazoa; phylum Chordata; class Mammalia; order Rodentia; family Capromyidae; genus Capromys; species Capromys pilorides. Next base: position 10,268 of record PVKN010043000.1, on the reverse strand, counting down.
GAGATAGCTCAGTAGAATAAGCGCTTGCCTTATTCTAGCACAAGGACCTGAGTTCAATCCCCGGTTCCGCAAAAAAAAAAAAAGAATTTTTTTTAAAAATGTATTTGGTAGAGGGTCTCACTATGCAGCTCCCACTCATAGTGATCCTCCTGTTTTCAGCCTCCCCAGCTACCAGTGTGCACCACCATGCCCAGACTCAGTGGCTGGCTCAGTGCACCTGGGGGCAGGGCCATCAAGGCATTGGGTGCGGGGGGTCCAGCTCACACCCTTTGTTTAGATCTTAATCAGAGAATAGTGAATGGGGGCAGAGGGAAAACACATGCCCTTGTTTGATGAATGACTAAGATTGAGTAAGACATGATATTACTTTTATTTTGCTTCTATCTTTACCACAGGTATTCCCTCTCACCACCTGATTGTTCATTCAAAAGATTTAGGAGATGATCTCAGTATGTTGCCCAGGCTAGTGCCAAACTCTTTGGCTCAGTCAGTTCTCCTACCTCAGCCTCAGGTAGTTGGGACTTTTTGCAAGGACCACCACCATTCTACTCAGCTTTTCCATTAACATTTATTAGGTGCTTACTGTGGCCTAAGGGGTACAGCAAAGAGCCAAACAGATATGATGCCTACTCCCATGAAGCTTCCACTCTATTGGGGGAGTGAAATATTAAAAAAATATAACTACTCAAATATTTTTATGGAAAACCATAGATTATTACAAGAAAATAATGACAGGAAGAGATAATTTAGATTGAAGGGTCATGGAAAAAGTCTTTAAGCAAGTAATATTTCACACCTTTTGTTTAGGCAAAGCAGAGTAATTAATAAGACCTTTTCAAACAGAACGTAGCACAGCCTAAGACCTTGAATTAAGAAAAGCTTCAGGCAATTAGAAAAGGATAAAAAAAAGCCATTGTGATAGATGGAATTGAGTATTGGGATAAATTCAAATTTGAAAGAGAGAGATCAAATGATTTATATGCATGGAGCCTTTTAGGCAAAGGTAAGTTTTTCTTGTTTGTTTAAATGTTATCTCAAATACAATGGGACATTATTAAAGGTTTCTATCCAGGGACATACATGATTCAAATTACATTTAAGGAACATCTTCCTTGTACTGGGGTTGTAGCTCAGCAGGAGAGCAACCACTTAGCACAGGAGGGGCTCTGGTTCAATCTGCACAAACGTGGCAAAGAACCCAAAAACCCAAAGAACAAAACCAAGAACATCTGTCTTGCTGGGATATGATGTGGAAAACAGATCGTAGTGGGGCAAGAGAAGAGATGCCCTAAGCTTGGCTAAGGGGATGGCATAATCTATGATTTAGGAGTAAAATTCTATTACAGTTGGCCATGTAATTTCCCTCTAGTTCCATATCTACACATTTAATGAACCACATACAGAAATATTAAGAAAAAATTGCATCTGTATTGAACGTGTATAGGCTTCTTTGGGATCACTGTTTCTGGAATGATATAGTATTAACAGCTCTTCACATAACATTTATATCATATAAATAATACTGGTATGGGGCCGGGGAGATAGCTCAGGGGCACAAGTGCCTGCCTGGCTAGTGTTAATAATACCAGTAATCTAGAGATGATTTAAAATATAAAGGGATATGCATAGGTTATGTAAAATACTATGCCATTTTATTTATTTATTTTTATTTTTTGGTATCACTTTACCTTTGGTATTTCCCATGTTCCCAGGCTTATGTTTTAAACAGTATTGAGACTTTGGAACCTATATACAGTTTGTGTTCCTCCACAGTTTACAATTATACATCACAATCCAAGCAATGAGAGTCTATTGTAGTGAACAACAGAAGTAATGGGAAAGATATCAGGAGTATTTTATGGCTATGGAAGTTCAGATGAGATTTTGTGAACACACCCCATGAATCAAGTTGTGCTATGAGCCTTCCACGTTGCATCACACATGGGCTTACATGAGCAGTACCATAAAGCCAGTACCTTGCCCTGTTTAGTAGTGGTTTCAAATAGAAAGTCGGTCCTCACTTTGTCAATGTTTGACACCAAACAGAGTCCTACGTGGGAGTGGCATCAGAAGGGTACATGTATTCCTGGGTACATGTGCTCTAGTATATCCAGGTCCTTGGTTCTCAAACACAGTCTGACAGGATTACTGATTCACAGAGGGCTGGCAGTTACCTGGCAATCCTAGTGCTGAAGTGGTCAGAAGAGGACTGAAAATTAGGAGCAGCAGAGTTTGAAAGTCCCTGGGCATTCAAGGTTCTTCCAGAAACATTAGCATCCAAAGGCAATGATAGCATCAGCTGCAGAAAGGATCTGCTTTCCTTTCGATTGTTAGTTTGAATTTGTTGAAATCCTAACTCCCAAGGCAGTGAGACTGATAATCTCTTGTAAACATATGCTCATAAAAAAAAAAGCAAATAGTTGTAGAAGGACTTCAGTTCACTTTAAAGAGAAGAAAAATAAGAAAACATGGCCAGGGAGATAACTCAGTTCGTAAGCACCTTCCTGGCAAGCACAGAGCCCTGAGTTGAATCCCTCTTCCTCTTGAGCCGATGCCGCGGCCACCAGGGCTTGTCCTAGAGTCCTTGCCAGGCTCTTTCTCAGGCTTCAGGCCACTCAGTGTCTACTGTGCCATTTTATATGCAGGAGTTGAATATCTGTAGATTTTGGTATTTATGGAGAGAAAAGTTCAAGAAACAATCCCCTCAGTTATCCGGGACAACTATGTAAATTACCTGTATTTGTTTTTTGTTTTCCTATGGTTGTCTTTGTACTTTTTATTATATTATTATCATTCCAACTCTATTTTTTCTTTCTTTCTTTCTTTCTTTCTTTTTTTTTTTTTTTTTTGCGGGATTGGGGATTGAACTCAGGTCCTTGCATTTGCCAGATATTCTGCTGAGCTATCTCCCCAGCCCTCTAACTCTATTTCTGCCTTATTTTTCTCTGTCTTGGTGAGTCACAAGTATAATAGTTTATGAAGGTTGGGAGATGGCGGCATGGTTGGGATGGTATGAATAAACAACTTTCCCAGAAGAGTCTATATTCTATATTCATTTTATTAAGAAATATCTATTGAAGGGCCAAGGATATAGCTCAGCAGTACAGCACATGCCTGGCAAGCACAAGGTCCCAAGTTAGATTCCCAGTACCAAAAATAACTTATTGAGTTCTTAATATGTGGCATATGTTTGTTCTAGACACACAGGTACAGTGGTTTAAGGAACACTTAACATTTAAGTGGTTAACTGTAACAAGAAGGGACAATAAATAAGAATATCAAATGTGGCAAGTAGTTCAGCAGACTAAGCACCTGCTTATGTAAGCTCAGGGACCAGAGTTTGATCCCTGGCACCATATGTCTTGCTGGCCCCGGTCCTGCCCTTCGCATGCTGAGCTGGCCACAGAGACCAGGCATGGTGGCACATGCCTATAATCCCAGCGCTGGGGAGGCTGAAAACAGGAGTTTCACTACAAGTCTGAGCTGTGTTAGTGAAACCTTGTACCATTTGTGTTAAAAAAAAAAAAAAAAGAAGATTAAATTATAAAATAAGCCACAGAGACCCAGTTAAAAGGCAAAAGTACTCCAGGCAAGTAAACTATTATGGCAGAGAGTAATAGAAACATATGACTGGCTTCGAGATATATTTTAGAGGTAGTACAGCTTATTGATTACCAAGCACTATTGTAAGAGTAATTAAAAATAGAAGCATAAAGGCTGTGGTTTTAGCTCAGTGGTAGAACTTTTTCAGACATGTGTAAGGCACTGGATTTGATCCTCAGCACTGAAAACAATAGTAACACAGATTTTGCACTTAAGGGATTTATAATCTAGCAGTCACTTAACACTTCTTAGCAATCATTTAGCAATCAACACCTTTTTTAAAAAAATGTGTTTAGTGGAGGGTCCACAGGGTCTCACTACACAGATTGAACTCGTATTAATCCTCCTGTTTTCAGCCTCCCAAGCACTGGAATTATAGGCATGCCTTGCCACACCCAGTCTCATTGGAGTCTCAGTGTGCCCCGGGGTGGGGCTGGGCTGGGCTGGGCTGATTCTGACACCACAGGGCCAGCATAGCAGGCCAGGAATCCAACCCTCCGCCCCTTCATCTGCCTAAGCAGGCATTTTAATCTGCTGAGCTATCTGACTGGCTCACCATTTAACACTTCTTTTAATTTTTTTTCCTCTTAGAGAATTGAATTTAGTCAAGTGTGGTGGTGCATACTTGTAATCTCAGCAGTTGGGAGGCTAAGGCAGGTGGATTGCAGTGAGTTCAAGGCCAGCCTGAGCTACATAGTGAGACCTTGTCTCAAACAAATAGAAGGAATTGGATTTAGGTGATTTGTAATGTGTATGAGTCTCTTGAACAACTGAAATGTATTCTTTCAAAACAAGTTTACATTATCTGTCAAGTTGAATATGGTATATGCTAGGGATCTTCCTCAGAAGTGAACTTTGAAGTTGACTTTAGCGGGGCTGGGAAGATAACTCCGTGGCACAAGTGCCTGCCTGGCAATTGCAAGTCGTGAGTTCAAACCCCGGTCCCACCAAAAAAAAGGTTGACTTTAGAAGATTTCAGATGCTTATGAATTTTAAATCAAGACCTTAAGATGCACACATAGACACATATTATTACAGAAAGGTAGGAGGACTTTTTTTCATTCTTATTGAGGAATAATGATAATTAGAAATTGAATCTATGTAGCATGTGTACTATTGTGAAATGATCATCACAACAAGCTAGGTAACAAATTTATCATCTCACAGTTGCATTTTTTAATGCTAAGAGTGCTTAGTATCTACTTTAGCAAAATTTCAGGTATACCGTACAGTATTATTAACTGTAGTCAACATCCTATGTTATACTGCAGAATTTGTACATTTTTGCATATCTAAAACTTTATGACCTTTGGCCAACATCTTCCCCTTTCTCTCACCTCCAATCTCTGGCAATCATCCCTTCTATTTTAAACTTTTCTTTTTTGGTATGGGATATCAAACTCAGGACCTTGTGCTTGCCGGGCAGGCACTTATGCCACTGAGCTCTCTCCTGGCCATCCCTTCTATACTGTGCTTCTATGAATTAGGTTTTTTAAATTTTTTAAATTTTGGCCCGCTCAGCCTGCCCTGGGGGGTGGGGCTGGCGCAGCATGTGGTGCCCGGAATCGAACCAGGGTCCCTGCAGTTGTCTAAGCTTTCCTAAACTGGCGCTTTAGACTGCTGAACCATCTCGCTGGCCCCTGAATTAGGTTTTTTTAAAGCTCACATGTAAGATCATGTTGTATTTGTCTGTGTCTGGCTTATTTCACCTAGCATAAGGAAGGACATATTTTCCCCTTTTGTTTTTGAAGACAGGGTTTTATTCTGGAGCTCAAGTTGGCCTTGAGCTTGTACTCCTTCTGCCTCAGTCTCCATACAGCTAGGATTATATAGGCATGTAGCACCATGCCCAGTGTCTCAGTTGTTTCCTTCATCACTGAGGCACAATATCTGACACCCACAAATTAAAGAAGGAGAAGTTTATTTAGGTTCTAGTTTCATTCCACAGTCACTTGGCTCCAAGGCAGGATGGCATGGCACAGCGACATAATGGAAGAACGGCCACATACCTCGTGGTGGACAGAAAGCAAAGAGAGGGAAGAAGCTGGGAAGGGAGATAGACCTTTCTAGGCCATGCCCCCTGTGACCACCTCTTATGACTGGACCCCACTTCCTAACAACAAACCAGCTGTAAGCCCTTTAATCTAATCACCTTCCAAAGTCCTCACCTATGGCTTTTGAGGGACATCCACATACACACCATAATAGCTAGTAAGGGAGGATATTTCTAATAGTTGGTTATAGCATTCTGTCTCAGTTACTCTTCTCTCATTGCTGGGACAAATACACAACATGCAAAATAAAAGAAGGAAAGGTTTATTTAGCTCAGTTACTGGAGGTTTTAGTCGTCCATACTCAGCTAACTCTAAGGCAGACTGGCACAGCAGCAGCTCATGGCAGCAGAACAGCAACAATGGTGACAGAGGCAACAGAGAGAGGATCTGTTTCTCTGTCTCTCTTATAGTACATCCAGGCTCTCTGCCTCAGGCCACACCCATAATCCCAGCAGTACTCAGGATTTATAATGCAATCCTTGGATCACCCATAATCCCAGTGGATCATGAGTCAGCCTCAAATGCTAGAAGTCCCCGCCCCATAATTGTATGAGGCCTTAGGGCGACAACTAGACACAAACCATAACTCATTTGTGATGCTCTGATGTATGTTTCTTATACTACACGGAAAAAAATTCAGTATTGTGTTGGAACATTAAGTAGGTTTTTATGCTCTGTCTAACCCTTCTGCTTGGTGTATCTTAGGTACTATCTCTTTTCCCTCATCATGAATTTGAGCCGTGATGCTTATGAAATTCGCCTACTCATGGAACAAGAGTCTTTAGCGTGTAACCGGAGATTGAAGAGCTCTGGGGGAGGAGTCCCAGGAGGACTTGAAGCTGGAGCATCTGGAACACCAGGAACTCCAGGAAGAAGCCTGCCTCAACTGGCTCTGAAGCTTCGGCTCCAACTATTGCTTCTGGCTCGGGTTCTTCAAGGTCACCCCCCACTTCTGCTGGATGTGGTTAAAAATGCCTGTGATCTCTTTATTCCACTGGACAAATTAGGCCTCTGGCGCTGTGGCCGTGGGGTTGTGGGGCTCTGTGGCCTTGTGTCCTCCATCCTGTCAATTCTTACCCTAATCTACCCCTGGTTACGACTCAAGCCTTGACATTCTGAGACTTGAACTGGTGAAGTGGAATTTTAGATCGTCCCCCATGTATTAGCCTCATTCTAATTCTACTTCTTGCGTAGTTAAAATGCTCAATTCTAGGGAGGAGATTTGAGGAAAATGAGGTAAAGACAGTTGGTTTGTCAGTAGAATGATTTTGATACTCAGATAAACCTATGCTCTTAGTCTTTTCTCTCATTGTGTAAAGCTCTCCTGACTGTTTTACCACCCTCAAGTCTATTTAAAATAATTTATAGTTTATCTGCTCTACCCCTGTACAGGAATATAAATGGAGAGGCTTTTTTATATAGACGATATCAGAGTCCCGTGTGTGGTGGTGCAAGTCTGGGTGTGGTGGCACACGCCTGTAATCCCAGCGCTAAGGACTTGCAGAAATCAGGAGGATCACTACGAGTCTGGGCATTAAAAAAAAAAAAAAAAAAAAAAAGAGGGCATCAGATTTGATTTGTAGCCAGGGGTATAGCTCAGTGGTACAGCACCTGCCTGGTAAGTGTAGGGTACTGAGTTCAATTCCTGCCCCCACCCCTAAAGAGGCATATTTGATTTATAACACTCTGCCTTTTTTTTTTCTTCAGAGGGTGCTTGTGGCAAATTTTATTTCTCCTTAAAACTGTAAATCATAATATTTGTCTTTTTGAGGCAGGATCTCACTATGCTATTCAGGCTGGCCTTGAGTTCAGTTTGGGGCCTAGACTGGACTTGAACTCTCAACGATCTCCTGCCTTAGCTTCCCAAGTGCTGGGATTGTAGGTTTGTACCAATATACCTGGCTCAAATCATAATTTTTGTTGTTGTTTATTGATACAGGGCCTCACTACAGCTCAGGCTGGTCTCTAACTCAAGTGATCTTCCTGCCTGAGCCTCCTGAGTTCTGGGATTACAAGTGTGTGCCACCATGCCTGGAATAAATCATATTTTTTACAAAAGTTTCTGGCCCAGTGAACTCTTTCTTCATGTCTCTGCACCACAGGTTGTTCATTGCTTCCTCCCACCCTCATATCTACCTCACTAACCTCTCTTATGATCTGGCCCTTCCCTTTCCTTGTACCTCACACCTTCACATTGCTGCTTACACTCTGATTTTAGAGCTTTGTTATCTAACTGGTTCTTACTTTACCTGTCCAGATTGATGCTGTGTCCAGCATCCTGTTGTAAATACTGTATAATGATTCTGTGTAAATAAGTGTGGCCCATATTCAAAACGGAGAGCAAGACTCCCAAGTAGCAAATTAAAGATCAGTTTGCTCATTGACATTTGATCTCTTGTGTTCTCATCACTTCAGGTTCTTCTTGCCACTGTGGCTTTGTTATTTCATGAGATTATCTGCTAGTATCGCCCACAGATTTGGGGGATACCTAAAGTGTTCAGGGCGAAACAGTAAATATGCAAAAGCTAAGAAGCTTAATGACCCCTCAAGTCTTTTGCGAAATAAGAAATGTACAGCCCCATTGCAATAGGAGAGGGGTGGTCTAATGCTAAAGTATAAAACATACCTAATATCAGGTGACAGATGTAGCCCCTCAAAAGCTGTAACACTGCAAAGCCCCATAGGGAAAGAGCTACCAGCAGGACTGAATGGACTGGGGCAGCTTTGCTCACTGGGGATAATACCACTGCCACCAGCTCTTTTATTTTACATATCCCAGGTTGAGATAAATAAGGTTAGGAAGTAAAAACCTGTCTTTTTCCCATTCCTACATTCTATTCCAAACCTGATGAAAGCATTGTTAACTGGGCAACAAAGGAGAAAAGCAGTAGATATGGTCAAATGACCTGGCCTGGGTGGCACACACCTGTAATCCCAGCAGTAGGAAGGTGAAGGCAGCAGGATTTCAAGTTCGAGGCCAGCCTGGGCTACATGCTGGATTCAAAGCCAGCCTGAACTACCTGGCTTGACCCTGCCTAAAAAAAAGGGGGGTCAAAAATTGTGTCCTCTTTGGACATTGAGATGATGCCTCCAGGGGGCAGCACCGAGGCAGACAAATAGATTGAAGGTCTCTCAATCCTCCTCTCCCTGGTCTGGGGCTCCCCACGGTTCCCACCAGCACTCCTCCCATTCCTTTCAGCTTTATTTTTAGCTGCCAATGGGAGGGGGCAGGATAGGAGAGAAAGTAAAGAAAACAGAAAAGGAAAGGGATAGAAGCACTGAGACTTCTCACAGGACAGAGCGGCCAGGCATGGAGCTTCCCCTCTTACCTCACCTGTTCGTGCCCCTGGTGTGTCTGACAGGTGAGAGAAGTTAACTTGTTGGTTTCTGGGGGGAGTGGACTGTATACGGGTTGCTTGGAATTGGCGCTACTGAGGTTAAAATTTGGGGAACTTAGGGCAGGAGGTAAATACTGCTTCTGCATTTCATGGGTGTGAATGTGTTATGTTCCCACATATGACTGCTTCAGTATGAAGACTGGCAGGGACTGATGCTATCTGGGTCCATGTGTAAGATTTATACCTAACCTAAAACCTTTGTCCTAAACTAGGTGGGAATGAAAAGACAGAAAAGAAACATGATAGGCCCTTCCACGTGGCTAGTCTGATTTTTAGTACCTTGTTCTCTTCTTCCTACCGTCGGCATTCCCTGGGACATGAGGCACAACTGCCTTACTATGTGTGTGGTCAGAGTGTTGTTTATATAACCAGGGAGCAATAGTGCTTGGCCATACTGCCCTGCCAGTTTCCTGGATGCAAAGAGGCTCCCATACAAAGCATTTTCTTGAAAGCGAGGTGTTTAGGTTGGAGCTATAGCCACTGGTGTGGTTGGCGGTGGGGAGTCTGAGAGGGAGTGGCTTGAAAGTAAGGCACAAGACACACATTTGGGAAGAGAACCATGGGAGGGACAAAAGGCCCAGAAGTTTTCCTTGCCAGTGCCCTGTAATCTTTGTTTCCTAAAATACCAGTTCTGATTTTAAGGGAAGTGGAGTCAGAAAGACATAGTTGAGTGCCTTTCAAGTGGGCCAAAATTTGAAGAAAGCGTGGATGTAGGCAAGGGGCTTACCCTTGAACTTGGGAAGGTAAATGAGATTTCTTTTTTAAAAAAAAAAAGAAAAGAAAAAGATTGTGGGAAATGATGGTTTGGGGGGACCCTTGGTAAACTATGTGTGCAGACAGGCAGGCAACCCCACCCTGTTAATTACCACTGAGCTTTCCAGGGCTGGAATCCACCAGAGACCTAAACACTGGAAAGAGAGTGAGAATGTGATGTGATCACCAGGAGCCAAGAATGAGGGGAGAGACCCAGACACAGTGCTCCTTACCATCCCCTTGCTGTTTCTAGGGTCCTGGATTTGGAATAAATGGTTATTTTGGAGCTGCAGAAAGGCCCTCTCCCTCTTTTCACCCTCACAGTTTGGAGAGGAGAATGTGTAGGAGGGCTGATGTGGAAAGGAGTAACTTAACCTTTCCAGACATGTCTGTGAATGAGATTCCAGGAGTGGGAATGGAAATACAGCTGTGCATCAGCATGGCAGAAGGCCACAGGGCC
>PVKN010042999.1:0-10297 GCA_004027915.1 Capromys pilorides | reverse complement strand
CATAAACTGATCTCCAACTGACAAGTCACTCTACCTCTGTACTTCTTGCTTGCTTATCCCATATAAGCCCTAGACCACCAGAGATCAGGGGCTCACATTCTGAGACTGATCTTATTCAGAGCCTGTCTACATAGATAAATCTGCCTCCATAAACTGCCTATAAAACCAGTTGAAAATCTCCAAGCTGCCGATGATGCCACAACTGCCCTCTGTATGTGCTGCTTCAGTCTTCCGCCACCTACAGTCTGTTGGAATTTCTGCCTTATCCTAATAACTGCCTCCTTCTGACTGATTGGCTCCTGTCAGCCTGACCCACCCCTAAATGGAAAGATCCCAGCTGTGGGATCAGTTCTAGCTGAGCTCAACTTCCCAGAAGTTCAAAAACTTGTTTCCTCTTCACTGTATTTTGGATTAATGACATCCAAGCTGCCTGTTGGAAAGACATAGAAGCTCTGCTACAATCAATATCTGGCCAAAACTGGTTCCATGCACTAACAGCCCTTATCTTTCTTATCAGAAAGTTGATAAGGTCACTTTAGGCTGAGACCTAACCTGCAGGTGCCACATGCTGAGACAGTATAAACTGTGAAAGTTCAACAGGCCAGATACGCTGTGGTTACCTTGCACAAAACTATTCTGGTCAAAACTAACTTGCAGAGATGATCTGCTCAGAAAACTACTGTGTGGAAATTATGATGCCAAATAATCAGATCCAGCAGCCTAAGTCTCCTCTAGGGACCCAAAGGATGATCAACTCCAGCCAGAAAAACTTTACCTGGTATTCCCAGAAGGTCAGAGACCTGCCCACATAGTTCGTTTCGCAAACCTAAGCTACAGGGATGGCACTCATAGCCCTGCAGCCAGTTTAGGCTTCAGGTTCTGTGTCACTGGCACTGACCGCAAGCATTGTAGTGGACTCTTCCCATTTAAAGATATATAAATAGATTACACAAAAATAGAACATAACCATACAGAAATGGCTTGGAATCACAATCAGTGAATAGAATAGCTATATCTGTAGACATTCCTGCACACACATACAGCCCAGGTGCATGCTAATTATCTCTACAAGTTTCAGACATCCAGCCTCAGAGCCACTGAAAAATTTACCAGGACAGCTCCCTGAGCCTCACTTTGAAGAGACAACATTTGCACAACTGAAACCTGAGGACACCGTTCACAGGATTGCTCCATACCTACTCCCTTGGCTTTTATGTATTTTCAGGCTGCTTATCCCAGTCCTTGCTTCCCTGACCCCCTTGCTAGCCGTGGTGTTTATTAATTGAGCTGCGTTCTGCTGACCCCCAATCCTGCTTCCCCATCCCCTGCTATCTGCATTTTTTTTTTTTGCCTTGAATTCTATGTATGGTTGTTCCAAGAGAACAGAACAATCAAACATGTAACCAAGATTTGAAGGCAAGGCACATGGGACACTCTCCTAGATCAGATGAACTCCCTCGCTGCTTTGTCCAAGTAATTTTATAGAATAGATAGGCTTAAACTAGGTCTCTTCTTTAAAAAAGTAGCTTAGGGGAAATCTCTGACATAAGATAATCTTGGGGAACTTGTCTAGAGGCCATGCTGAGATCACTGACAACCCTAATGTTACTGGTTATAGTTGGGCCTTGTCTCAGAGGATCACATGTAATATGCCCATCAAAGATTTTCTGGTGAAACTAAAGGAGGATATGTAGCAGAATATGCTTATCCCCAGCCAGTATACTTCAATTTGTTAATTGGCCAGATAATAGCTCTGTTTTCAGATCCAACTGACACTATCACACTGTGATACACAGCTTTTCACTAAGATGTACTCTTTGTAAACTGATCCCCAACTGACAAGTCATTCTGCCTCTGTACTTCCCACTTGCTTATCCAATATAAGCCCTAGACCATATAGGATCAGGGTCTGATATTCTGGGATTGATCTTGTTCAATGTCTGTCCACATAAATAAATCTACCTCCATGTTCTGGGTGTCATTTCGGTGTTTCTGCTTGCTACTGTGGTAGCTCACTGCCAACTGCAAAGGCCCTGGCCTAATCTCTAGTACTGAAGAAAGAGCCACACAGAGGTTATAAGTTTTTTTTGGATAATTCACTAATATCATGAATGCAAACAGAAGTACACACTAACCAGGGACATGTCAGAAGTGATGAATAATCATTTGTAATTACTCATTCCATAAAGCATTTCCTTTTAGAGGTGTGTTGGAAAACAACAAAGAGCACAACTTTGCAATAGTCTTGTCATTTTATTCACAATGAACAGGCTGCTGAATAAAACAAATACTTCTTAGGTAAATCAGAAATCCAGATCAAGTGATGAAACTCACAGACACAAAATCAAGCAGACAACAACAGCTGATCTCTGCAGAATGACACTTTGCCTGGTTTGATGCTCCCTGGTCAACTCACAAAGCAGAGACCTTTATCTGTCTGTCTGTCTATCTATCTATCTATCTATCTATCTATCTATCTATCTATCTATCTATCTATCTACTTTGCGGGATCAGGGATTGAACTCAGGCCTTTGAACTTCCTAGGCAAGCACTTATTCTACTGAGCTATCTCCCCAGGCCTTGAGACATCATTTAGATTCAGAGCTGGCAACATGAAGGCTTAGAAAGAACATGGCCTGAGTTCTAGTAACTCTTTGCTCTTCCCCATGCACACTTTCTCAGGCTTGGATTATTTTTAACCTCTCTGAAGCTAACTTTCTTCATCTGCAAAGTGGAGAGCCTTACAGGAACAGAGGGCATGAAACTGCATAGAGGATGCTGGACACACAGTAGGCATGTGACACAGAGGATCCTCTCATTCCTCTTCATGTGAGCTACTGCTCCACGTCAACTTTGACAAACAGAAACCAGCTGTTCTAACCTGCAGAATGACTCCTAGTTATACGTGTAGGTGTGGCAAGGATGGGACAGGAAATGAGATCCAACTAGACAAGCACCTTCGCAAGATGAATTGTTTGAATGGTTCTGGAAGGTTCTTAGGATTTGGCACAGTACAACCTCTGTGCCAACCATGTAAGTTTGAAGAGCTAGGCCTGCCACAGTTCCTCTGCCCAGCTGTGTGTCTCCTGGGAAATGAAGACAGAGGAGATAAGGCCTTCAACTTCTGTCTTTCTGGGTTATCTGGGGATTGTTTCAAATCAGCACAGTTTCTGACTGGCAAAAGTATATGTGATCAACACCCTAGTTCACAGGAAACACAGGGGCTAGGTTTCTTGCTACAGTGCTTTCATTTCTCATGGAAATTCTTTCCACCTGAGGATCAGGAATATTAAAGTGGCTAAATAAGTATTAATTCTTCGATCTGTCACCCTGGAGACAGAAATAACTGGTATTTAATAAATACCAGTTATTCCTGGCTAGCATGTTAAGAGCTCTTAACATTCTCTTAACGTGCATTTTTCAAGTTGCCCTTGCTCTAAATATGAGGGATTAAACACAGAAAATTATGCCATATAATGAATAACTTGGCATCTATAACTTGCTTCTTGAAATGCCTCTGTACCCTGCGGAATGTCACACAGACAAAATCAGTATGCCCACATGGTATGCTGGCCATAAGAGGCAGAGGTGACTGTTCTTGAGGGAGGTGACAGTGAGGCAGGCCTCCCATTTATACTCTCAGTGCCTATAGGGGCTCTGTGTGTAATGCTCCACATCTACCTGCATCTCTAGTAAAGAATTAGTTAAATTTTACACAAAGAGCAGCATTTGCTCCTGGCTTCCTCAAGGAAGCCCCAATGGAATGCCATGCTTGACAGCTTCCCGCAGGGTCTCTAATCACACTAAAGAGTTTAATAATGAAATTTAGATTGTGGACCTGGGTCACATAACAGCTAAGTCAACTTGGAGGCAGCCAATCAGATCCATGTGATGGAGCCACAAGAAAAGTGTGCTGGACACAGAGGTTTTGGTGAATATCTCTGCCAATTCTCCATGCGTTACTGTGACATGCTGTCGCAGATAAAGTATTATATCTGCAGTCTATAGAAAGGTTGCAATTAGAAGCTCCACAGTGGAATGATTCTGGACTCTGATCTATATATTTTTTCCCTTGTCTAATTTTAACCTGCATCCTTTCTCTTATAATGAATTGTAAAGATACCAGTTCTCAGAACATTCTTCTTAGTGATCCTTAGTGCATCACTGAAACTAGAAGGAATCCACAGGATTCACTACTTGGGAGAGATGGAAAGTACACAGCCTCAAGAAAAATATACTATGGGACTCCTTCCTTTCTACGGTACTCTTCTGGAATCTAGGTGCTCAGGGATTATCAAAAGTCTAATGTACTAATCTGATATGGGTCATTGATAATGGAGAAGGCTTTACACGCTGGGGACAAGGAGAATATACAGGACTTCTTGGTACTTTCCTCTCAAATTTGGTGCAAATCCAAAGTGTCCCTGAAAAAAACGTTTCCATACAAATGAACAATACAAACAGCACTGAGAGCATGGAATGACCGGGCATGGATAAATGCAACTCAGAGTACTTTGCAGGCACAATGATTGGGGTGATTGGGGTGTGGAATGCAGTTTTCACTGCAGGGACACCCACTCCACACGGTATAGTCTACTTTTCAGAAAGACATTTCCAATCCTATTATTAAAATGAAACTCCTGGGAGAGGAAAGTAAATTTCTTAATATCATTGTCTCAGTTATTTTTCACTTGTTGCTGGGACAAAATACCCAGCACTCAAAATTAAGGAAGGAAAAGTTTATTTAGCTTACAATTTGTAGAGGTCTCAGTCCATACTCAGACAGCATGGCACAAGGCAGAGGGCAACAGTACATGGCAGCAGAAAACAGAGTGAACAGGGAGAAGCAGCAGCAGTGGGGGCAGAGAGCAGGCCTCTCACCCTTCCTTATATTGCATTCAGGCTATCTGCCCCAGGGCAGGTGTAGCACACACCCATAATCCCAGCAGTACCTACCCCCATAATCCCAGTGGCACTCACACCCATAATCCCAATTTTAACATGGATTACAAATTAATCAAAATCTCTAGAAGCCCACCTGAATGACTGCATGAGGCTTTGGGGGGACAACTAGATATAAACCACAACAATTATCAATCAAATACAATAGAAAGATGGGATTTAATTTCAAGATTCCCCAAAGCTGGGATGCCTAGTTTTCTGCATGGGGGGTTTACCTCGGTCCAACCTCACAGGCCATCCTTGATATGAGGAAGTGTCTTCATCCCTGAGAGTCCTTCCACCACCTTAGCTACTCTTTCCAAGGTCAGGAATTGAACTGGGTTCTATTGTTCAGATTTGCCAATTTGAAAACTTCTCTTTCCCAAAGCATCTGGCTCTACCAGAGATACTACCTACTAGAAAAGCAATATATGCACAAACATATGGCCACTTTGGCCTTTCATGACACACTTAATCATAGTGAAAGTTTACACAAAAAGGCTACCATTACCACAGTGAGTAGTGGAGTCAGGGCCAAGGCAGATGATGGCGGCTGCTACTTTCAACAAGAGTAGCCACACTTGGACATTCCTTTAACTGAAAGCGGCCTGGGCCCCAGGCTCATAACTCTTTCGTTAGTGTTATGAATTAAGTTGAATGTGTTTCCCAAAGAGCTCAAGTATCAAGGCCTACTAACTCTGAATGTGGCTTCACTTGCAACGGGATTTCCAGACAGCTCATGGAATTAAAAAGGAATTGGAGTAGACACAGTCCAGTGTAATTTGTTTTCTTATAAAAGGAAAAACAAAAAGAGAGAGAGAGAGAGAGAGAGAGAGAGAGAGAGAAGAGAATGAGAGACAACTTGGGAAAATTGTCATCTATAGACAGAGGAGGAAGTTGGGTTCCACTACCCCAAGCCAAGGAATGTATGGGCTATCAGGAGCCAGAGGGGGCAAGGAAGTGGCTGAGGTTGTAGAGGATACACAGTACTGCTCACATTTCAATCATGCGCTTCTGGTCTCCAGAACTCTGAGATCATTACTTTCTCTTATACTATGTCACCCAGTTTGTGGCCCTTTCTTACACTAGTTTTAGGAAACAAATGCAGCCAGAGCTAAAGATTAGGTTTGGGAACCAGGATGATATAGAGAAGATGGGGATATTCTTAGGTAGTAGCTCATGTTTCATATTCAGCCTCTGGAATGACAGAATTATTCCCTAAACATAACTCATAAGTCCCAAGGATGAGTGTTGTGATCATAGGAGCGACACGGGCATTATGACTTTTACACATGATGGAGAACTCATTTATGCACAAAACATTTGTTTTCTTTTCAGATGCATGTTAGCTTGTGAACATAATCCTGTGGCTTTAGCTCAGTATGTTGTTCTGTCTTAATGAGCAAACAAATTCACACACACACATAGCTTTCTTTAATTTCCAGTAAAGAAAACAAACAAAAATCCACATCATAGGGTACAGAATTCCCCACCTTCTTCTGCACAAAGGATTGCCCATAGATCACAACCCTGGCCAAGAGCTTTCCAGGACAACTGGCACAAACACACACACACACACACACACACACACACACACAGTGGCTTTTTGTTTCCTTTATCTATAAAAACACCATCTGCATTAGTTCTGTAGGGTTGCCATACACAGTGCCCTGATTTCAATGATTCATTAGGTCACAGCTGTCAAAGCTTTAAGACCTTATCAAAGCAGAGTAGGACCAGCTCTTTCTGAGAAGTCAGCTTGGACAGGCAGAATCTGTCTTCTCTCTGAGGTAGGGATCCCGCAGGATATGCAAGCCCCTACTGTTTCATGGCCAGCAGATGCCTTCATTTGACCTCTTCCTCCTTCACATGGTATAAAAACAACAGTCATACTGCATAGGAGGCCTTCCCCACTCAAACACAGCTTCCTTGAAACTAATTACATCTGCAAAGGTTCTATTTCTCCTGTACTGTGGGGTACTTTTGATGGGACATCAATATATATTTTGGGAAGCTAAGGGAGACCCAATACAAACATTATACTACTATCTGTTGCGTGACCAGGGAAAAGGCCATATCTAACTTTATCCAGATGAAAATTTCAAAATAAAACATGTGTTCCATGAAATGCTATTGAGTCAATTCCCAGAATGTTTTCCTGGGCAGAATCACAGTTAAGAACATAGAAAAGACAACGTAACACTACTGGAAAGAGCTGTGTTAAGAGTCTTACTACCTTTGTTGTCTTTGATCCTGCAAGAGACTAATCAATTAACACTGAACTAGTGCATTGAGAAGATAATGATGTAGACTAGATGGGAGGGCAGGGGGAGTACAAATGATATAATCTGATCAACAGAAGGTCCAATCAGACTGTAGCACAGGAGTTACCCATCCTACAACTAGTAGGGAGAATCAGGAGAAGGATCCGCCAAAGGGGTGCGTGGGCCAAAAAGGCTTCTCGGCAGAGGTGCTGATCACAATATGAGGGCAGGTGGCCTGAAAGATTAGAGATGAAAGTACCCCTGGTGAGGGTGACTTCAGCCAGAGGCAGGGTACAGCAGACTACTATGGACTAAGGACCACTATGGAGTCACTGTTGGTACCAGGAGTGGAAGTGAGGCTTTGAAGGCATATGGAGTCAGACCCCAGAGGATCAGGTTGTCTGATGGAGGATTTCCACCTTCAGGTCACAGAATTTTGGTAAATGGACTTTCCTAGCTTTTGAAAACGTGCCAAGCATGCTCTAATGGAATGAGTTACTCACACTGGTGACCCAGCTCAACATGTGCACATATTTCATTCATCATTTTATTCAAATTGATTCCCTCTGACTCCCTAAGCACTACCTTTGTTTTTCAGTCTATGCAAGTTCAGCAGGAAACTGTAACTTCTGACTCCTGCCCCGCAGGAGATGAGGCCTATCAGTGCCTTCCACTCCTGACCCCTATAAGACAGACCAGTCATTGAGCTCTACCAACACACTTCTCACCATTCTTTTTAGGTTCAACAGTGCCCAAATGACATTTACAATGAAATTTTCAGTTCACAATTTTTATTCATCACTTTTTCCAGAAATTATTTTCTCATTTATTCTCTTTTATCGACACATACTAGATGTATAAGTTAATGGAATTTCTGTGGCGTTTCCATGTATGCCTGCATCATATGTTGCTCACAATGTCAAAACAACCCTTCTCCGCACTGTCTTCACCCACTCACCCTACCTGCTCTGCAATAATCTTCTTTTAGGTCAACTCCTTCTTTGTTTTCTCTATATATATATAAGTAAGAACAGCAATATTTATTCTTTTGTGCCTGGTATATTTCTCTCCTCATGACACCCTCTAGTTCTTTCCATTTTGTGGAAAATGACAGGATTTCCTTCTTCTCTATACCTAGTAAATCTAACTCTAGTGTTTATAAATACCATGCCTTATCTATTGATAAGCACTCAGGCTGATGTGACAGCTTAGCCATTGTGAGCAGTACCTCAGTAATAAGCACTAATGTGCATAAATCTGTTTTGCAGGATGACTTGTCTGGAACACATTCCCAGAAGTAGGATAGGTGGAACTTGTGCTAGTTCTGTTCCTTTCAGAGCTAAGCCCATTTGGTTTGCATAAGAGATGATTTGCATGCCCACCCAAGAACATAAGGACTCCTTTTCTTTCATAGCTCTCACTGCACTTGCTGTTTTTATGTAATAACAGTCGTTCTAATTGGGGTGAACTGGTGCCTCGCTCTGGTTCTCATTAGCATTTCCTTATGATTACTGTTGAGCATTTTATCATGCATTCATTGATCATTTGTTTTTCTTTCCTCTAAGAAGCAGGAATTTCAACCATTCTAAATTGGACTTCTTATGTTTTAAGTTTTGGGAGTTCTTTATATGTTCTAGATATTAACCTAGCAGAAGAATAACTGGCCAACACTTCCCCCGTTTTTCAGTCCATAGTTTGCTTCCTTTGCTGTGCAAATATTCCTACTTTGATGTAATCTCATTTGTTAGTTTCAACTTTTGTTACCTGTGCTTTTAGAATCTCACCAAGAAAATCAGCCTGTAACCACATTTGAAATGTTTCTCACATTTTTCCCTTCAGGACTTTCAGGGTCTCACACGAAGGCCTTTAACCAAATTGTAAATATTTTCATTAGGGGTGGAGGTAAGGCCGGGTTTGCACCCTTCTGCACAGAGCCCACTTCCTCAGCACCAGTTTCTGAATAGACTGTTCTTGCTCCACTGTGTGCGTTGTTACCATTGCATTTCTTCAAAACTATCTGGTTACATGGAAGTGTGGGATAAGTTGGGAAGTCTCTATCTTGTTACATGGGTCTATGTCTATTTTTATGTCAATATTATGCTGCTTTTTGTTACTATGGCTCTGCATTATTTCCTGAAATCTCATAGTTTCCCAATTTGCTGCTTTTGGCTTAGGAGTTCTTTGGCTAGTGTGTGTCTTTGTGTATCTATGCAAATTTTAGGATTTTATCCATCTTCAGAAAGAATGTCATTGCTCTTTTAAGGGGGATTGCATTGAATCTGTAGATCACTTTAGGTGGTATGGTCATATTAATAATATTAATTCTTCCAATTTATGAAGAGGATACAGCATTCTACCTTTTTTGCATTGAGTGACTGATTTTTATTTTTATTTTTATTTTTATTTAAGTACAGTGTCTATAGGTTCTCATTACACAGATCGGACACAGTGATCCTCCTGTTTTCAGCCTGGCATTACAGGCTTACACCACCGCACCCAATCTCAGTCACAGGCTCAGGGTGCCCTCGGGGTGGGGCCAGCACAGCACATCAGAAATGGAATTTGGTCCATGCACCTGCCTAAACAGGCTCTTTAGTGCACTGAGCTATCTGGCCAGCCCTGGATTGAGTTTTTGAGACAGGGTCTTGTTATGTAGTCCATGCTGCCTTCAACTCACTGGCTGGCCTGGATCTCACAGCAATCCTCCTGCCTCGGCCTCTCAGGACAATAATTGTTCCAATTATTTCTTTCATTTTGGTATATCCTAAGTTACCGACTTTTGAAATGTCTTTTATATCCTGTGACTTTATTGATTTTATTGTTCTAATAGTTTTTCAGTAGAGTGCTAGATATTTTTATACAATCACATCTGTAAGCCAAGGTAATTTAACTTCTTTTCCTATTTGTTTGCAGTTACTTCTTTCACCTGTCTAAATCCTCTGGCTAAAATTTGTAGCACCATATTGAATAACAGGAGTAAGAAGAAACACTCTTACATTGTTCCTGATCTTAGAAGAAGAGCTTTCAGTTTTCCTCATTCATGATGATGTTAACTTGATACTTAAGTGATGTTAAGTTTTTCATCTGTAGCC
>PVKN010042998.1:0-10303 GCA_004027915.1 Capromys pilorides | reverse complement strand
ACACACACACACATTGAAAAAACCGCTGGCGACCCATGCTTGGATGTCATATTTCTTGACTTATGGGACCATCCTGTGACAGTTCTCTCTCCTTTTCCAGTCTTCATACTTTGCATCATTTATAAAGAAGCCAATGTTGAAAGCACGAACCTCAGCTTAAACAGCTGGTCTCTCTGAAGCTCTTCCTAGGGCGTGGCACGCAGTCCAAAGAAGGATTGTTATAGCATTGGCGTAGCAGTCTGCATTGACAAAATAGTTAAGAATTGTTTGTATGAGTGATTGAAATTCATGCTTCCTGAACTAAATTATTATTACTATTTCCATTTTATGAACAGGAAGACAGAAGTAGCTAACTGATGTTAGATAATCTGCCCAGAGCTTCTGAAGAGAAAGCCTCACTTTTCCAAAGAGGCATAAGACAGAGCCACAGCGCTGTCCTTGTCATTGCACGTTTCAGAGTCTCCTCTGTGGACGCAGCAGCTGTCTGTTTCCTCTGGATGAACATCTAATATTTCAAAACTGTTTTGCATCCTAGATGTTCCAAGCCTCTGCCTGGCTCCTTTGCCCTCATCAGAAATATCTTTCACAACAACTTAAGTGAAGTAGAGAAGTTTCATTCCAAAAACAAACCTTTTCATCATGCATCCCAGCCCTGCCCACTCCACAATTAGTAGAATGTTCCCAGGAGGCAGTAGTTTACAGGGTGCGGTAAGGAGAGGAACTTCCTGTGGAAGCCTGAAGGTCCCCAAGTTGCCGAGGAGCTGCGCGCTCCTCTTCCAATTCACAAATTGGTCATTCCTGCTTCAAAAAATCTGGTAGGCAAGGGTGTTTTCTTCCCTTGAAAGTCAACACTTAACCATAAACGAATTTTTTTCCTGTTAATGAGCTTTATTCTCTTTCTAGTGTCATCAAAATTGATTCCCCAGTACCTAAAATGCTGTGTGTCATGTTGGTCAGAATTAAGCCTGCAATCTTCTTTTGAATATTTAGTTAAGGAAATCAAATAATCAAATATATTTCAGATAATAAAAGCATTTATTTAATCCTCATAATAATGGTTTGTATTTTCACTATGTATTTCTTAATACATTTGTATAATTGAGACAATTAAAATATATTATAGTCATATATTTTAGTATAAATGAACACAAATAAATATAAACATGCATAAGTACATATTAATGTACTCTACAATATGAATATTGCTTTATGTATAAGCATGTTATGCGTGGATTCCACATTATTAAATGATATAACAACATACATATGATGCATAAATATGTATTATATAATAAATATATAGATATGTATAAATATATGGATACATAATATCTAAACATATAATTGCCTTTATTTCCCCAAATTATATATGTATACATATATATATATACATATAAATATATTTTATTTATTTATGTGTTTGGTACAGGGTCTCACTATGCAACTCAGACTCATAGCGATCCTCCTGTCTCAGCCTTCCTAGAGTTGGGTTCTAAGACCAGGATGGCATGCAGTACTGGGGATCAAACTCGGGTCCTTGCGCTTGCCAGGCAGGTGCTTAAACTGCTGAGCCATCACCCCAGCCCCCAAATTATATATTGTTTACACAAATGCATTAGTTTTAGGCATCTTGGTACATTTATTTATCATTACTGGAACTATTTTAAATCAAGTTTGGAAGTCAGGACATTTGAAATATCTCACATTTAAACATGGTATACATCTAAGAATAAAGATGTTTTTCTAAATATCTATATTACAATGATCACACCAAGAAAACAATACTGCTGATATGATTTAATGCCGGTTTATACTGAGATTTTTTCCGATTGTAGCATTAATATCTTTGACAGCTCTGTTTGCTTTGTCTAAACTTACCTGTTCATTGCTCAGTTTGAGTCCCAAGTTGAATACACATAGACTTTTATGAATATGGAGCATGGAAGAGTTTCTAAAAACTGCTGATCCAAATGGCAAAGAGTAGAAATTAAGTAAAAGTTAACTGGCTGTTCAGTCGGGAGAGCTGAAGCAAGGCCGCCCACAGATGGGGGCCCCCATTACTGCTTGGGAGGTGGCCGCACCGTTAGGACGTGGGGTGAGCAGCCGGGGGCGCTGTGGTCCCAGAGGGCAGCACCGGAAGCGCTTTCTCCTTCCTTGTAGTTTGCTTCCAGGATTGAGGCTTGCATTGGACGAACTAAGTAGCTGTGTTCACCAGCCTGAATGGAGCCGAAGGCGCAGGGAGACGCACGTGCCCGCACTCATACAGAGGGAGAGGGAGGAAAAGGAAGGGAGGAAGAAATCGAGGAGAGCAAGGAGGACTCCAGGGAGGAAGAGAGCCGGACATTTTTACTCCGTGTTTTTGGCTGCCAACAACTTTCTGGGACACCAGCAAACATAATGAGAAATTTCCAACAACTCTCAAAGGAGGCAGTTTGTGATGAAGCTCTTAGGCCTTTCTCTCCTGCTTGAAGAGCCTAAGGCCAATCACAGGATGACTGCGGGAGGGCTAACACTGAGATCTTTGAGGAATCTTTTCTCTCTAGCCCAGGTAGGATGAGAACAAATCTATTCCTCACATTTCAGGGTCAGAATGTGGGTACTGATATGTTAGAGAGGTGTGGCCAGGGCCACAAGGGGCAGTAGATTCCCTTTACAATTGTAAAGGCTCATAGTTGTGCACGTCATATATGTCTAAAAGATAATCATAGTATTTTTTTTTTTTTTCTTGGCCAGCTCAACCCACCCTGGGGGTGAGGCTAGTGTAGCATGTGGTGCTGGGGATTGAACTGTGGTCTCTGTGCTTTGCCTAAGCTTGTCTAAGCAGGTGTGTTAGACCACTGTGCTAGCTCACTTCCCCAGATACCATAGTCTTTGAAGTATCTATAAAATATCAATGCTCATTCACCATGAGATCTTAGGAAAAGAAGTCCTGGAAGTGCATAGCTCTGGGTCTCTGATAGCACAATGTACTTAGCAAATATTAGGTCGTCAAATTGATTTTTTTTTCACTTGCATTAAATTTTGGGTCTGTATGAAAAGCAAGGCAAGTGTCTATGTGGTAGGCAGTGAGGCAGTGGCACACACAGAACGGCAGGGTGGACAGGTGTGACTGGATCTTCATAAACATACTAGCACTGTTTCATGGGATAATGGCGCAAAGTCTTCATCCGAAAAATTTAAATTTGATTTTTAATTTTTGAGAAAATTCTTAATCAAATTTGAAAAATTTTCAAAATTGCTCTACGCATTTTTTCCTGTAATCATCCTTCATTATGACTACTGTTGTGTGCCCCCAGGAAGTGGGGAATATGGGAAGGTGGCTGCATGCCCAGTGGCACTTCAGCTAATGTTTAAAGTAAGAAAAGAGTGCGTGTTCACAGTACTGCAAAATTTGAACAATACTGTAACAAAGTCTTAATGTTGGTGAATTTGAACAAAAATTCTTTTTTGTTTTGTTTTGTTTTGTTTTGTGCAACTGGGGATCCAACTCAGGATCTTGTACTTGCCAGGCAGGCATTTGTGCCCCTGTGCTATCTCCCTGACCCCTTGAACAAAAATTCTTAAAGAATTTAATCTTGAATTCTAATTAACCAATCGATTTCATGAACATACTTACACATCAATCCAATTTTTCTTCCAAATGAGCAGCATCCATGTAAAACAATATGTAGATCTGGTGACATTTATCTATTCAATTTTAATATGATTAATTTAAACTTTGTTTTTGCCTGTGCTGGGAACCAAGCCCAGGCCTCAGATATGTGGGAGTACACTACTTAAGTCACACTCCCCTCCTCTAAATAATTTAAATAGAACCAGGGAGATAGCTCAGTAGAATAAGCACTTTCTTGGCAAGCACAGGGTACTGAGTTCAATCCCTGGTACTGCGAAAAAAAAAAAATAATAATAATAACAATAAAACAAAATAAAAAATAAATCAATAAATACATAAAATAGGTAAAATAAATAATTTAAAATAATACATTTTTCAACTGCAGGCTCGTGTCTCTGTTTCACCTATATGCTAAAATTGCACTTTCTATTGCAAAACTATGCCATTCTCTGTAAACAAAACCTCCCAACAGCAAAACCAAATTCCTCATACAAGTCTGATTGTAAGAAAAGAAGTAGTGTAATGGCTGGAAAGCACAAGGGAAAAGGAAAGTGGAGAACTGTTGAAGTTTCAGCTGAGTCCCTTAGTAACAGAGTAAATTATTTTAGTAAGTTTTTTTCGTTATACAATTAGTGCATATTATCACTTTGGAGAAAATTTAGAAAATTCTAAACAGAAGAGTAGAAAAAACAAAACAAAACAGTGAACTCCTATAATCCCAGAATTTAGGAGGCTGAGTCAGGAGGATTGTTGTGAGTACACACACACACACACACACACACACACACACACACATGATTTTTTTAATTGTATTTTTTCTCCATCTCAACTATCACCACAGTTGAAGCACTTCTTGTAACTTTTAGGGTTTGTAATGCAGAGCAAATAAGCACATGGAAGAAAAAAAGAAGAGCATACTGCAAAATTTGGGGGTGATGAAATGGCACCCCTAGGAACCAGAGCTTTGCCACCGTATGTTGTTCTTTACTCGAAATACTCTTGCTATTCAAGATCGTGGGCTTGCTTGGCCATAATCGGCCGTTCTTGCCAAGTGTGTGTGGTATTTTGGGGATGTGGACAGATCTCCACAGGAACTTGGCTGAGACCTAGAAGTATATTTTTACCTCCAACAGCAAACAACTAAGTTGTTAACTTGCTATACCATTTAGCACTTACCATCGCGGCCACACTGGGCCAACTAGTGTGCTCCTTTGTGGACTTGAAGGAAGGTACTGTCTTGTGCCTTTCAGGTTTCGTTATTTACCAAGATTTTTCAAATGGACATTTTAAGATTTAAATCTAGATACAACTTTAGAGATATAACTTCTTTTTCTAATGAAAGAAGAAAATTTGATTCAGAGAGAAAATGTGATGCCAAATGTAGAAATGAATCGGAAAGTTCTGGCAAACCATTGAACTCTGCTGAGATTCAGCCTGTTCATCTAAAAATTGATGTACTTGACCACAAAAAGTTCCAAATGTTTTTTTTTTTAAATCTTATACGCCAAGCTTCAATAATGTATGATTTGTAATTTTATGAAAATGGAAAATTTTGTTATAATGCTTTGTATGGAATTGGCAGTTGGAGTTTTTCCTTTCTTCCTTTTGATGAGGCTTGACAATGTAGGCCGCCATTAGATGTCATCAGTGCTGGACATCAGAGGCAAAACTCCAGTGCCAGCCACTGACCAGTCTCCTATGGACAACAGCATGTCACATAGAATAACTCAACACTGATGATATCTGCTCTATAGTCTTTTTCATAAATAACTGGAGGGTGAGGATGATGGATAGCAACAGATATATCTTATTCATATATCTCATTCAAACAAGTGTTGATTGTCTCAAGAGAAGGAGTAGCATAAAACATTGGCATATACCAGAGAATTTCCTTTGACAATTACTTGGGCCTTTATTATTGAAATCATCACTGTATGGAGAAAAGAATGGAGAAAGAAAGGAAAAAAGTAAGGGCACGTTATTTTGTTTAATATGTGTAATTTTGAGAAGAGAGTAGTAATAGTCATATTTAGAAATAATAAAAATGCAGTGGCCAAAAGAATGCTTGTCTGGTTATAAGCAGCTAGTAAGAGGGTAAGATTCTCCGACCTGTAGAGGTACTGCTGAACCCTGTGGATCGTCTCCCTGCCAGAAAAACCTGCCTTAGCTGATGGATAGGCATAATTTCTCTCAACTTCTTAGTTTGTAAAGCAAGCTGAGCACTTGCTGTTCACATATTTTTATCTATAAAGCTGTGTACAACACCCACTCTGTGGGATCAATTAGACTCAAGAAAACTATTTAAGAAGTCTGCCTAGTTGCTCGGCTCTCTAAGATTCTCTTTTTGGAACTCCAGCAGGATGCATTGCTTGTGTCACCACTGACGAGCTCCTCTTTGTGTCTTTGGTCCTTGTGGGTGGAGTCCTTACTGATCCAAGAACACTGGGAGGCTTTGAGAGAAGGAAACCCTTCCACGTTAGGTAAGGTGACAGTAAGCCTGGTGGGGCACCTTTCTTCTGTGTTGTTTGAGATTAAAGGGGCTTGTATTCCACTTTTCATGAGTTTGGGATAAGTGAAAATGTTCCTGGTTTGTCTACTGTACCATCTTCTTATTTTCCCTTGAAAATTAGACAGCTTTTAGCCAGGTGTGGTGGTGCACGACTGTAATCTCAGCACTTGGGAGGCTGAGGCAGGAGGATTGATGTGAGTTTGAGACCAACCTCAGCTAAAAAGTGAGCTCAAGGCCAGCCTGAACTGCACTGGGAGACCCTGTCTTACAAAGATATATATTCATAAATATATAAACATATATTCATAAATATATAGTCATAAAAATATAAATATATATTCATGAATATATATTCATAAATATATATTCATGAATATATATTCATAAATATATAAACATATATTCATAAATATATAGTCATAAATATACAGATTCACATATATTTTTTTAAAGAGGAAGAAATGAGCACCGTATCTGCAGTTCCTAAAATTACTGCTCAACTCTTCTTACAATAATAAAAAAAAAATTGGTTGAAATTTAAAGTGTAAACCCAAAGGAAAAACACAAGTCATATCCATGACACAGACTTACCACCTGTCCTGGTCAGTTTAATAAATGTGGGCTCTTAGCATACAGAGAACTACAAATAAGAGAAGGTACTGACTAGAGCAGCTGGTCTCTCCTGCTCGGAGATGTGCAAGGGTCAATGAGCAGAGACCCGAGTGAGGAGACGTACATAGCACAGCACCTGGGTGGGGCAGATTTGCTCATGGCACCGAACGGTTTCCTTGGAACCACTTCATTCAGCAGCTTAAAGAGCAAAGGAAAAACAACCCTGAAAGTGATGAATTACCTGAGCCTCTGCTTTGTGTGCCCTGACTGAAATAGAAGCGTCTGAGGAGCTTGCACTACTTTTCCAAAGACGGGTATTTTTGGAGATGACCAGTGCTGTAGTCAGGGTTTACAAAGGAAAGGATTGAACACATAACACATAATTTATTGGATTATTTTATAATATTCACCCAAACAGTCAAATTCAAAAGAAGATAGGAGACCGGTCCACACACTAGCAACTCAAAGAATCCAGTTGAGGGCCTCCATCCCCCAGCAGTGTCCTTCATGAGTCCAGTTGAAGACCTAGAGTCCATGGCAATGCTGCCCACTAGTCCAAGTGGAGGCCTAGACAATGTCTTATGCAAATCTGCATAGGGATCTGGGCCGAGGAGGCCCCACGGTCAGTGGTGGAAGCTCGACAGTCTGTGCCAGGGGAAGAAGGACCTGTGTCAGGCCCTAACTGGAGCTAGGAAGCAATGCTCAAGGTAAGGAACAGAGCTCCCTGAAAGGAACCAGCTAGCCTCAGCAACAGCAAGGTTCCAGAGTCCTCCGGTGCTAACAGCAGTCCGTGTCAGAAAAGCCAGCATGGCGAGCTTCTCCAGGAGAACCCCCAGCTCACTGTCTTCCCTGCCAGTTCCGCTTTTCTCCTGTTGGCAGCAGTCCTCAGGAGGGCCTTCCACACCCAGAGCCATGCTCACGCAGGTCAGCTGGGTGTTACAAGGTCACCATTAGTTAATTCACCAAAAGCAAGCTTTGTTGCAGTTAGGTTCTTTGTAACAATGCACACAAAAGCCCTTTGTCCCAGCCACTGTACAATCTCGCCTAACTTGACTCCAGTTCCTAAAAGTGCCTCATTGTGCATTGTGGAACTAACCGACACGACTGGAAAATGGTTCCCAGCTATTTCACCCATACAAAGCTGAAAATAACATACTAGAGTAAGAGATGCCCAACTCGGAAAATAATAAAGATTGGGAAAAAATACAAACGGTTGGCATAACGTTTGAAGGGTTCAGCATGTTTTCACAAATATTCTTTTGTCCCAGCACAATTTACTATCAGGACTTGAAGCAGTAATCAGCAGAGCCAGGACATAAACGCGTGGGTAGCTGAGTGAAACAGAACTTCTGTATAGACTGAGTCGTACTCATAAGACACAAAACTCTAGTCAAGACCAGGCTGGAAGTGTCCAAGAACCCAGTGGAGAACTTGAAAGAGGCAGAATCAGTGCATGCAGGCGGCAGAACGCTTGGATTGGAGGAGGGCGTTCTAACAAGATGGCACGCGGGACGCGGTGTGCCCAACACCGTGTAGATGCGGGAGCGTGAGGTTCCTTGCGGACCACTGCCACCTCCTGCTAACAGGCTGCCTCTCTGGAGAGCCCAGCAGCTGCAATCCTGCCTCAGGTTGCAGGCGCGCCTTCTGGAAGAGCTCCTGAGGCAGCACATCCACTTACAGGTGACCAGAGCTGGTCTTGAAAATGGCCTGTATCTCTCACTGTTCCATCTCTCAGTTTATTCACAGCAAGTTTGGTGGGAATCTTGCCATCATTCTCACTGCTCATGACATTGATAACTGGGTTACATCATGAGAATTTTCTAAAATTGATGTTTTTGTTTTTTTCCTCTATGAACTTATTTTTAAAGATTTCTTTTATTTTTTTTTCCCTTGTGAAGAGAATTTAGTGTTGCACTATAGAAATCTGCAACTTCTTGATGTGTGTTATATTTCAGAATCTCAAAATGAAGAGTTGTGGTAATTTTTGTATTCAAAAAAATTGCCATCAACTCTGTATGTTCATTTCCCCACTATTTTATTTTATTTTTAATGCATTTGGTATAGGGTTTCACTATGCAGCTTGGACTCATGGTGATCCTCCTGTTTTCCGCCTTTCCAACCCTGGGATTACAGGCATGGGCCACCATGCCCCAACTCAGTCACCAGCTCGGTGCGTCCCGGAGCAGGGCTGCTGCGGCATGTGGCACTAGGAATGGACTGCCCTTGCCTAAGCAGATGCTTAGCCCACTGAGCTATCTCACCGGCCCTGTTGTCCCCTTTCTTGACATCCTCTCACGGTCACCATTCTCATTTGACTTAAAAATAAATTTCCCATTATGCAGCAACACCATGTTTTCTTGATTCAAGTGCCTTCCTCGAGAAGGAAGCAAAACCATATAAAATAGCTATTTGATGCACTGGATTTAGCCCAGTCTCTTGAGTCAGGGTCCTACATCCTGGCGGATCACCTTTCCTGCTAATTTTCAGACACTCATCTACTTCAGTAAAGTAGGCGGAGGATCTGTCTGCTCTGCTGGTCGTGGAGTGCGTATCGCTCTCAGGGTAGCTTTCATTCAGCGACCGCCCCACGCGTCCACTTCCTGAGCATACTATTTGTTTATGGATTGGAGAGAACTGAGATAAGGATGTCGTGCTGGTGTGGCTCAGCCGTCCCGCTGTTCAGCGCTGCAAGCTCAAACAAAGAGCACTGTCTCGGCCTCCACGGCGGTTCTTAGAGCGAAGACATCACGGGACATCTAATGGAAGCTATCTGAAGCCAAAATATAAAGGTGAAGAACGTAAGGACAACACACTCATGTTCCTCCCTTTGTTCCTCGCCATAGAAGAATGCGCGCTAGCTGCCTCTGCTGGAAGCGATTAGTCCAGGAAGCTTGACTGTCCCCAGGAATTCCCTGTGGACCCACGTGACTTGTCTGTAACTAGCAGTTTCTTTCTCATCCTTTGGTACATTGCTAATTTCAGTTAACCTATATTTCAAAACATATTTTACTTTCTCTAGGATACATTACTACATCTTAGTTTTTTTTTTTTTTTTTAATGTATTGGGCATAGGGTCTCACTATGCAGGTCAGACCTGTAGTGATCCTTCTATTTTCAGTTTCTCCAGCGCTGGGATCACAAGTGTGCGCCACCCCATCCAAACTTGTTGACCAGCTCGATGCGCTGGAGGGCAGGGCCAGCACAGCATGTGGTACCACGGATCAAACCTGGGTCCTTGCACTTGCCAGGCAGGCGCTTAGACCGCTGAGCTATCACCCTAACCCTTTCCTATTTACTTTTAAAATGACACTTTTTCCTAATTTTCATACACTTGTTTAGGAAATATTTATCACCTACTGTGTGGTGGGTGAGTGTAAGCTTTCAGAATAAAGATACATCTTTGACATTGACCATCAGTCTACCTCTTTCTCTACTCTGTTCCCTGCCAAATACTTTAGTATTCAATGATATACATATTATATTCTTTTATATAAATAAGGAAATAAATAAATAAGTTTATTTAATAAGCTTAAATAAACTTATTTATTTATTTATTTATTTATTTATTT
>PVKN010042997.1:0-10318 GCA_004027915.1 Capromys pilorides | reverse complement strand
TTAGTATCCACTGGGACTGGGAGTATGTTTTCAATTGTTTTATAAATATTGAAAATTTTTATTACTAATGTTGGTAATTGTAGCCTATTCACAATTCAGAACAATGCTTAAGCAATGTTATCTATACAACTCTCAAATTATACTGTCCTAGAGGTAGGTTGTTAACCGGTCAATTTTAAAACAGTACTATATATACTTGCAGTATTCTAGAAGATGGAGAGGTGTTTTGTTTAAAACCCAAAGTAACTGGATTATTATTTTAATGATAAAGACTTCTAACTCTCCAGTCACATAAAATAACTAGGTAATCACAAATGCTTTTTAGAGTTTGTCCAGAAATTTCTAAAGTTTAGGATTAATATTTTATGCAGTGTCTATAATATAAATCTGGACTGTTGTGGTCCAGATTTACAGTAGTACCATATTCGAAACACAAGCCACAGAAGAAGATCTGAAGCCTAATTTTAAAAATAATTTTAAAAGTCATTGTAACCAAATGCTGTGCTGTTTGTCCTAAGCATTATAACTTAAACACTTTTCTCATTTATTCCTTTCCTTCATAGTGGGAAAGGAAAATTTTTGAAAATCTGCCCTAGCCTTTTTTTAAAATTCCTGCTCCTCTAGTTCTCTTTCCTCTTTAGTTAAAATGGCAAAATGAAAATTGATCCAGAAAGCCAGGATTCTCCCCTGGTGAAGGTGGGAAAGGGGAGTTGCTTTGGAATCAATACCGTGCCCTCCCCAAATTCGTATGTTGAAGGCTAAATTCCTAGCATGATGCTGTTTGGATGTGGGATCTCTGGGAGGAAATTAGGTCGTAAGAGTTGCACCTCATGTGGAGGATTAGGAACCCCTGTAAGACTAAACACCAAGAGACATGATCACTTTCTCTACTTCTTGCCAGAGGTTACAAGAAGACAACAAACCTGGCAGTCTCATCAGATATTGGTGATCTGCTTGCAGTATGGTCTTCAACTTGCCAACCTCCAGAACTGTAAGAGAGAAATTTCTGTTGTTTAAGCTGCTCAGTCTGTTGATCTTGTGTTACAGCTACCTGCTCAATAAAATCTGTGAATAACTTTCAAAATTCAATTTCAGCATTTTTACTAAGTAACTGTATAACTTTAAAATCTTTTGTTCCTTTGAGCTTTGAGCAGTTTAACCCTGAAAACAGAGCAGTATCACATACTATCTTCTTTATCCACATCTAGTTTGAATCTGAATGCAAAACCATCAGTTTATAGTGAACCTTGAGGGTGCTGTTATATAACATTAGGGGACAGTGGTATAGCCAGGGAAGTTATTGGAAGTCAAGTGAGTGGGACCTCAGACTTATTTATTTATTTATCTAGCTTCCTGAGTGTCAGGATTATAGGTGAATGTCAATCAGAGCCTTTTTGATTCTATGTTTTTGGGGAGGAGCTTTTTAATTCTAAAAGCACTTCTCTACTTTTGTGGCAGTCAGCTTTTCCTCATTATAATAAAATACCGAGATAATCAACATAATGAGAAAAGGTCTATTTTGGCTCCAAGTTTTAGAGGATGCAGTTCACATTCAGGTATACTGATTACATGAACCCTTTGGTGGGGTTGGTAGATGGCAATGGAAGGGTGAGCACGTGGCGATGCACACTGCACAGCTCAGGGTTAGGAGGAGGATAGGGTTCCACAGTTCCCTGTAAAGGCATAAGGGGCTCATGGCTGAGCCCACCTCCTGAAGTTCCATCACCTTTCAATAATTGCTCCCCCTAAGAAAAAGCTTTTATATATAGATCTTTCTGGGACACTCAGTATACAGTTCCTTCAGATTGTCCCAAGACATAGCTATTTACCTAAATTAAAATATATTTCTTTTCTTTGTTGCAACATCTTAAATATCCACAAACCCTCAGTGATTTTATTTATTTTTTATTTATATATATATAGTTTAATTCATTTTAATGAGAAAAAAAGATAAAATAGTAATGAAACAATTTCAAAACAAGTTAGTAGGATGGTTACAATAACTAATACCATGCATATTGTTGTCTTTATAGTAGTTATTCAGAGTACAAGGTGTAGACCTGATCCAGCAGTGATTTTAGAAACATAAGCATAAAGAAAATTTATAATCTTCATTATTTTTTCCATTACATTGAGCAATAAAGGCGACTTCCAAAAGTCAAAGCTTTCTTAAAGAATGAGGCAGTGTAAACAGGGCATTCTAACCTCCTGTTTTGAGTCACACTCACTTGGAAACGCTCCTCCCTGCCCCAGTGGGGCTGCAACCTTGGCCCATCTTTCTAAGAAGAAAATACTTTGATTAATTCTCTCAGACCCTTTATTGATAAAGTTAAGATTTCTGTGAATTAGGTTGGAATAATGCTTAATTGGGCTAGATATTGGAAACCCCTGGTATGAAATTTCTATGGTTCACAGGAGAGATGTAATTGCTGTTGAGGTCTTTTGACAATACTTTCCTGTTCACCAAAGGAGAAGAGAAGAAGCTTTTAGTCAGTAATATATATATATATATATATATATATATATATATATATATATATATATATAGAGAGAGAGAGAGAGAGAGAGAGAGAGAGGGAGAGAGAGAGGGAGAGAGAGAGAATGTTATTTTGAGTAGTTGGTTTGTACAATTGTGAGAATTAGCAAATCCAAACTCTGTAAGGCCCAGCAAGCTGAAAACTGCAGCAACACTTGAAATTATAAATCTATAGATAGGATATCTATACTATAGTTTTGAGGTAAACTTCCTTCTTCCCTGAAAATCCTCAATTTTCACTTCTATGGTGGAGACCCTGCCTGATAGGAATTTCTTTTACTTTAAGTCAGCTAGTTATAAATGTTAAGCATGTCTACGAAATATTCTTTACACTAACATGTAGACTAACACTGGGCAAAACAACCGGACACCATAGTTTAAGAAGTTTATACATTAAATCATTTCTCAATAGTATTTCATTAAAAGTAGGTTGATAAATATGTTTAAAAACCTCAGTCCTTTAGTGAACAGCATGAAGCATGGCCTCATTAGGAAAACATCCCTCTGTTTTTAGTTTCTTTTTCTTTTCCTTCAGTCGTACAGTTGTTGTACACAGTTGAGTTAGACAGAAATATGATAGGTAGTCAGACAGAGGTAGACCCTCAAAGGAGAGACAGCATAGAAGACAAGATACCTTGCAACTGTATCTTGGACAGTATCTTGGGCAGACATGGACACCACCGCTGTGGGCCACAACTCAAGACCAAAGATTGAACAAATGCTTACCTCCCTAAAGATAAGTATCTGGGATTGATCATCATCTTGAGGAAGCCAGGAAGAGTCACCAGTCCAGTTGCTTCTGGCTACCAGATAAATTCTTATTCTATTCATACCAGCTTGCTACATGACTCGCTTCACCATTGGGTCCTGGATTCAATCAATTTTACTAGAGCAATCGTGCCTGTAACCATATTGGTTGGCCATAGGTTTATGTTACCTCATGTGTGAGTTCCCATATTTTCCACCTTAGACCCACCTCACCTCATTGTTTTGCTCTATAAAAATCCGTAGAAAAAGCTGCTTCTCAGGGCAACCCACAGCGATCCCTCTTCTTTC
Organism: Capromys pilorides; assembly: GCA_004027915.1. NCBI lineage: Eukaryota > Metazoa > Chordata > Mammalia > Rodentia > Capromyidae > Capromys > Capromys pilorides. The sequence goes on along the minus strand of PVKN010042997.1, from coordinate 6,726 downwards.
CCTCTCTCAAATAGGAGCTTTCTTTTCCCCAATAAATATATTCTGCTCTTAACCTCCATTGTTTCTAAAATTCATTTTTTGGTTTTAGAGAACATGAACTTGGTTCAGGTTATCTTCAGGTTTGGGGTTTTGTTCCCCTATATCATTGTGATGCTAGATGGAGATCAGAAAGGCAAAATAAGATGCCTGTTTTTGGAAGTCAGCTCCTGCAAAACCATATCAAATATGTGTACTAAAACACTGGGGACAGTGCACACCTGTTAAGACAAAAATTGGATAAATAAGTTGGTCATGGCCTATGCAAAGAGACATGTTGCTATGTACCCCCTTGAAAATCCAGGTTGCTAATTTGATAGTATTACAGATGGGGCCTTTCTGCTGTGATTATGCCCTCAGAATTTTTTTCTCATAAATGAGGTTAGGTACCAGTGTGGGTCAGATTTAGAATGTTCCACCAAAGCTTCATGTGTTCAGAGGTGGGGATTTGGGGAGATGATAGGATCGTGGGGTATTGGGGTCATGACCTGGAAGGTGGCATATCCCTCCCCTGTCCCCACCGCTGCTTGCTAGCCATCATGGCTTGTTGTTGGACAGAATCCCCATCATTCACAGTTTAAAGCTGAAACGGTCCAGTTTGACTTAAAACTTTCAGCCCATGATTGGCGGCAAGGCAGGAAAGGGATGGCAAAAGAAAGCTGCTTACTCATGGCTGTCAGGAAGCAGAGAAGGGAGGAGCTGAGGGAGGAGGAGAGGCATCAGTCCAGGTCGCAGCCCCAGCGGCCTGCCTCTTCTCAATGGGCCCCACCTCCTAACAGCACACTGAGCTCTGACCTCATGTGTGGAGTAATCAGTCGTGTATAATCAGCTTCCAAAGATCTACCTCTGAGTGGGTGAGACTTTAGGGAGATGTTGCAGATTCAAACCACAGCACCTTATCAGAATGCTTCTGCAAGGGGTTTTCTTCTTTGCCCATGTGCCTTTTGCCGAGGGAAAGCACAAAATTTCTCCTTTACAGAGGGTGCAGCAAAGTCTCATCTTGGAAGCACAGAACAGACACCTTAATTCCTTGACTCTGGACTCCCAGAATCAGCTTCTACAACTCTGAGAAATAAATGTGTTTCTTAGCCTGGGCGTGATAGCACATGCCGGTAATCCCAGCACACAGGAGGCTGAGGCAGGAAGATGGTTGTGGGTTTGAGGATCAACCTGGTCTACAAAGTGAGCTCAAGGCCAGCATGAACTGCATAGTGAGACCCTGTCTCAAGTAAATAAGTAAGTAAGTAAATAAATAAATAATTGCTTATAAATTAACAAAGCTGAACTATGTTGATAAAGGAGCATACAAGCGCTGACACATGTGAACTTTACATGTTAGAAGTTATGTTATGAATAAAGGCCCACATAAAGTTGTAAAGAACCTATAAAAGGATTTGAATATGATTTGGCTGCTAGATGAAAGGAAGTTTTATGGAACTCTAAGGACATCTTTGCAAGCCTTTCTCATTACTTTTTTAAGGCAGGCAGGTAGAAAGGGAGAGGCTATAAACTTAGAAAATTGCTTCCAAGACAGAGTCACTCCTTTAATGCAGGGAACATCAGTTGTCCCACAGAGATGGCTAGAATTAATCAAACTCACACAGCAAGTCCTGACACTTGATGGCCTAATTAGAATAATTATGGGTAAGCTTTATGAATCTGCTTTGTCAGCGGATGATCCAATGAGATGTTACCATAAAGAGCATATTCCTACCCCACCCCTGACCCAGGAGCAGCTTAAAATGTAGACTAATGTTATATGTTAATAATTGTTTGTGATGTGGTTGGGAAAAATACATTGTAATGGAATGTTCACAGGAGTGCTTTAGGAGATAATTGAAGCAGGTCAGGTTTTTCTCTACATTGTGGGAGAGCTTCTATTAACTTTTTTTTTCTAAAGATGAGTGTTGTGTGTATAGACTTTATTTGGGTAATGGAGGGAGAGAATTTGTAATAGAGAAAGACTTTTTTCAGTTATTGTACTGAAGTGCTTATTTTTTTTCCCCCAGGAGGAAAGTTGGGGAAAGGAAACGATTTAGCTGTGACCTGTATCACTGGTAACAACTACATAGGAACAGCACGTGTGGAAGGCAACAGCAGAGCAAAGTGGTTGGCTTGAGAAGCTTTTGTTTTCAGTTGCAGGGGCGGAAATACTCATAGTGCTGAGGAACTGAAATGAAAGACTGACACTTCTGATCAGGTGTTCAGGTATGAATGTCATATTAAAAAGGTACATAATCCTAAAATGGTAAAACGTCTCTGTGACAACAGTTGGGGGAATAAAATCCACTGGCTCTTTAATGTGGGTGGGATGGAGCTTCTGCTAATTTCACTGGGCTCTCTCAATTCGGAAGAACTAAAGTTAAGTCGTGACTATTTTCAGTTTCCCACTATGATATAGTAGTTACTCAGTTTTATTATTCTAAGACAGGTAATTCATTAAATAGATAGCTAAATATTTAAAAATATGTTGTTTTGTGGAATTCTGCATAGATTTGTATTTACAAGTCAATAAATTATAATTTAGGAGAGATTTTCAAAAAGATATGAGGCACCACTCCTCCCTTTTACCTTCATTTCCTCCATGGTTAAACTAATCACCTCATACCTCTGAATACCGTCTATGTGAGAAGACCCCATCATTAGTAGTTTTAGCTCCAGACATCTTCCGAATGCCAGACTTTGCAGCTAGATTGATGGACTGCTCTTCTTTGATGTCTAGACCTTTCGTGTATGTCATGTCCCAAAATGAGCCCTTGTCTTTTCCTGTTTTCCAACTTATACTTACTTTCATTCTTTAATTTGGTCTAGGTTTTGGGGTCAGTGATACTCCCCTCTTTCCTCAACATCCTATAAGCAATCTATGAACAAATCTCTTGACTCATCTTTTGCCTTTCACTTTTTTTTTTTTTTGTGGCTGGCTCAGGCTGCCTGAAGGGTGGGTCTGGTAAGGCATTTGGAGCTGGGGTTTGAAATCTGGTCTCCTGTGCCTGACTGTGATTGCCCACACAGGTGCTTAAGCAACTGAGCTAACTTGCAAGCCCCCTATTCACCTCTTTGACCCACTCAAATATAATTTTATATGGTTCAACCTAAGGTAGTCTGAGCCTAACCATTCCTATCCCCATTAGATCAAGCTGTTGCTTATATTCTTGCAATGTATATTTGGATTCTACATAGGATGAACACTTCATAAACATAAATATGGTCCTGTCATGCCTCTTTCCCAAGCTCGATATTTTACCCACAATAAAAGACAAAAGCTGTATAGTGGTCTAGTAGGCCCCATGGTAGCTGCCTCCTCATTTACCATCTTTCTTAAACCCATGTTCTCTACTCCTTTCCTCATCTTCTACCACACTGCTTGTTCAAGTTAACTGATTGATGTAATCTATATTATTTTGCTATTACTGTCATAATAAATGATCATAGATTACCATAAATTTGGTAGCTTAAAACATTTATGATCTTACAGTGTTTTTTAGGTCAAAGGCCTAAGTTGGTTCTGGGTAGGTTTTCTGGTTGTTGGCAGGGACTAGAACCTTAATTTGGTATAACTCGGGTTCTGTTTACTTTCTGGCTCTGAGCCAGCAAGATAGCTCAGCGGTCTAAAGCATCTGCTTAGGCAAGTTTAAGCAATCGCAGGGACCGCAGTTCCAATCCCCCCGCATCACATGCTGTGCCAACCGCAGGGCAGGCAGAGCCGGCCATAATATAAATTAAAATAATAATAATAATAATAATAATAATAATAATAATCATAATGCTTTCTGGCTCTTATGGGTTCTCCTTAATAGAGGATTCTTCCTGGTCCTTGCTCCCAGGGCTATACATTTCAAAGTCAGCCACAGTGTGTGGTATCTCATACTAGGAATTCTTCCATATGCTGAATCTTTCTTCATTTAGCCAGAGAATGTCCTTGATTTTAGGGGCTCATGTGAATTTGTTGGACCCACATGAGTAATGTAGGATGACCTCTTTATCTTAAAGTCTGAAGCATTAATTACATCTGCAAAGTTCCTTTGCCATGGAACATAACAAATACACAATTTTTTTTTTCTTTTTGAGACAGGGTCTCGCTTTGCAGTTCAGGCTGGCCTTGAGCTCACTTTTTATAGCTCAGGCTGGTTTCGAACTCACACGGATCCGCCTGTGTCAGCCTCCCAAGTGCTGGGACTGTAGGTGTGCACCACCACATCCTGGCTCAAATGCAAAAATTATAAGAATTAGAATGTTACCAAGGTTTTGATACAGTAGAGTGTAATCCCTTAAGGATTCAAATGTTGAAATTTACATTTCTTGTTTCTGGCCCTGTGACATCAAGTATGCCCTGAACCTCCAGAATAGTGAGCTAATTAGACTTATTTTCACTATTCTACAATTTCACCAAGTAAGCCAATCTCAATTATTTTGTAATGTAAAATGGACTGATATAGGCATGGGCATCTTTGGGATATGTACATTGGCTTATCACATAACCTCTTCGAAACAGACTTTCTACTTAAGGCACATAAGCCTAGGGCCCTGCTACCTAGAACATGCTTCCCATGGATACTGGCAACTGCATTCTGTCACTCAGTCTATGCTGCATTATCATCAGATCCTGCTTGTCTCTCTGATCAGGTTTTAAAGGAAATATCCTCCAGTTATTCTTTTTTCCCTTCCATCTTCTTTTTTCTTCTTCTTACCACAGTTTACCATAGAATATTTTGTCTGTTATCTTTCTACTAAATTCCTCATTCATTTTTGGATTCCCCCTATCTGAGGAAGTTTCTCATAAGTGGTAAGTATTGAATACATCTTTGCTAGAGGAATGAATATCACAAAAAATTCCAGAAGCCCTTTAGTCATTAATCATTTCTAAGAAAAATGACTCATTAACTCTGAAACGGCCTATGAGAAACACTTTTTTAAAATCTGAGGCATGACAATATCATTGAAACAACTTCCATGAGCATCTCTTGATCTGTCATGAAGAAAGCCGTGAGTTTGGCATTATTGTCCTTATGCTAGCTCAAGGGTTATATGTTTTCCATCACTAAATGCAGGCAAGATTTTAAATAATGTGTGGCAAAAGCTTGAAAGATCCTGACCTCAAGTGTATAGTTTTCAGAATCCATATTTTGTACTTCGTTAAAAATGAGAACTTCACATTTGTGTCAATTTTTGGTATTTGCCTAATTTTAAGTATTGCACAGATTACTGTGTTGGCAGCGATGCCCTAAATCTGCAAAGGACTCTGGAGTCAGAGATAGTAATCCCCTCAAAGTTATCATTCTTTCTTTTTCTTTACTCCCTTCTTGGGCTGCTGGTTTTATCCTTTCTTGATTGGGTTGCTTTCTTTGGAGTAAAGAATAAATGCACAATGAGATTTTGAAGGTTTTACTTTCATCTCCATCTGCATTGAGTAGGGATCTAAACACTTCTTTCAACTGAGCTAAAACAACCTCTTGTAAAGCATCAGTTTCTGACATTTAGCTTTCTTTCATCATTGCTGTGGGTTCCAGTGAATATTTTTTATATGGTAGCTCATTTATCAGGCAGCTCCATGTAAAGTCTCTTTAGCTTCCTGAGAATTTCCTTATTTTCTTTCATCCTGGGTACTACTTTTGATAATAACGGGAAGCTATTTTACAGTTACCCATAACTCATGAGTCATCTTCTATCTTAGGTTTGTCAATGCAATTGTATTTGTCCCTCAAAGTTAAAATAGATTTTTTTTAAGAAGTGAGTTTGCGGTCAGTACTAAGTGTAAGAAGAAAATGTATGATATATAGGAGGAACAGTTTTATTCTCTAAGTCTGGTCCTTAGAATCATGATGCAACAAGGCGAGTACTTATTACAATGTAGAGTTGACAGTAGACTTGGGAACTAGCATTTTTTTCACCATGTATCAGAGATTATATTCTTCAGAATTTGAAAATTTTACCTTTCAAAGACATGCAGAAGCATAAATTTCTCCTATTATGAAGCATAGTTAGTATGACAAAGCACAAAAATAATGTATATTAAGTTGATGGTAAAAACAGCTAATGAATTCAACTATTAGGGATGAAGTGGTGGAACTTGAAGTTTGCTTCAGAGAGCAGATGTTTGTTGCTCACATTAGGCATTCAAGGTCTGTTTGTCAAATGAATAACACAAACTGTTCTAGGACTTCAGAGTAGATGGTAGAGTGGTGAGCAGCAGAGAAAGGGCCTCTACAAGATCTGATTCCCAGACACTGGTATATAGCAGTGTAGGGAAGAGAGGGAAGTGGGTCCTCAGGACCCAGGAAAGATCTAAAGTGAGAATTGAAGCCCATGTGAGAATGAATAGAGACTTCAAGGAAGAAATAGGTGGCAGGTAAGGGCTCTATTTTCCTGAGCCCTCACTCGTTGTGTGGGAAAGGTGGCTCAAACCAGTAGCTGCATGGGTACTACTGGAGACTCCAAGCTCTACAGAGGAATGCACCGTGGACCAGAGAAGTGGACTCAGTGGACGACAGTGACTGCTAAGTCGTGTGGGCTCAGATGTCCAACAGTAGAGGGCTCTTGTCTGGTAGCTGCCTTTACTACCAGGGAGGGGGTCAACGGAAATCTCAGAACTAAGAAAAACTGTAAGCTCCATCTTCACTTGTTCTTAGTGACAGAGTTCGGCCCAGTGATAAAGTTGGCAGGGAGCCCAGTTTCAGCTGTTAGGAGGTGCAC
>PVKN010042996.1:0-10312 GCA_004027915.1 Capromys pilorides | reverse complement strand
TCTTTCTTCTTTTTCCAGATAGGCATGTAACCTTAGCAACTCCTATGAGTTTACTTGGATTCCTAATTTCAGGCCATGTCAAATTCAAAGTGCTCCTTTTGTACACTTGCACCATCCTTTTATCCAAAGACCTGAAGGTTTTCCTCCTAAGCTGCTCCAAGTGCCCATCTACTGAAGGGGAAGTCTAGCCCATGCTTTGCCCTCCCAGACCCTGGCTGGCATGTATCTCTCCCTTCTCATTCATTCTGTCATGGATTCCCTACTCTGCAGCATTCTGAAAATGCTTCTTGACTGCATATTCCATGTCACCAATGAGAGCAGTGAACATCATCACCAAGCAAATGATCCAGTACTTGGCTGTGTGGGTGTTTGTGAATATGTGTGCTTAAACTGTGTCAGCTATGTCATCATGACAGCGCAGATGTGAAGATCTTCAGGGTTAATGCTTCTTACTCAAAAGTGTACCTTTTCCTTCTGAATTTCTCTGCAACTTTCTCATAATCTACCCCTCACATAGTTTGACCTAACCCACCTTTAATATCTTTTAACTTCCCTGTATTATAACTGCAACTTACATTAAATAATGGACCTCTTCTCTCATCTCAAGGCCATAGTGTGGTTAATGCTGATAACTTGAAACAAACAAACATCTGTGCTGAAAAACCAGGAACAAGTCCTTAAGCGACCTGATGTGTGGATGCCTGCCTGCTTTCTCCTCAGAACCTAGTACCAGCTATACCTGGCCAGGTATGCAGGGCGCTCAGGGCAAGATTATGGTTTTGGATCTTGCCAAGGCTGAACGTCTGTCTGCTCCAAATCTCAAGTTAAAATCCAGTTGTTGTTATACAAAGACAGTCGGTCTCAGGGAGGGATGAGGCTGAGAGTTGATTGGTGTTGTTGGTGAGGAGAGAGTTTGGCCCCGTGTGCTCTTGCCTTGACTCCTGAAGATCCTGCCAAATGCTGATCTCCAAATATCTGACCTCTCCACCTCTAGAACTAAGGACAAATACATTTCTGTTCTTGAGGAATTGTCAAATCCACAGTGTTCTGTTATGGCAGGATGAAAGGACACTTCCTAACACCATCTCATTCTGCACACTGGGTAGTTTCTGGCACCTTCCAGTAGCTCTACCACTGTGATGGTAGAGGAGATCACCACAAATGCTGCTTCTCCTTTGCTGCCTCACCTGCACCAGGCAGGCTGAAGGTCTAATTCTAAGGACAAAGTCCTGAGAGTGGCATTCTGAGGTCAGGGTCATGCCCATCCCACTCCTGCCTGATGCTGTGCAATGGTATTTTGTTCAACCATGGATTTTTTTTTACCTAAGTTTACAACATCTAGTAATGTTTAAATAATCTCTTTGTGTAAGCACATTTTATGATGTTCTTACAATGACAAAATTGGCTAACAGCATATTTCTCAGAAAATATTCTCATCATTAGGTATCAGGGTATGCATAACTGTACTTGCACTTAGGCCCTGATATTGTTTAGATCTAAGTAACCGTTAAATCTCATGTGCTGGGGATGTGGCCTGACAGGGCATATTCTTGTCTTAATCAATGAAATTGTTCTGAAGTCAATACTTTCAACATTGTTCTTTTTATTGCTAGCCAAACACCTTCAAGTATCTTATTCATTAATTTAGTCATACATTATCAAACTTTTAAAAATTAGAAATGCCTTACATTAGGAAAATTTTTCATATATTGGCTGTATCTAATCCACTAAACAGCATTGTGAGGTAGGCATTGTTTTTGTGTATATTTTGAATAAATTGAAAACTAGAGAACAGAAAAATAAAGGCATGGTCTAGAGTAGACTTGGACTATTTTGTGTTATAACTGGCTGTAGCCTCCACATAGTTATAACAAAAATGAAGCTTTGGTGTAAACATGACACCACTGTGGAACGCAAGAGAATGGGGCACATTTGGGAGTGGTCTTCAGACATCACAAGGATCATTTTTCCTAGAAGAATCTTTTTTATTTTTTTTTTAAATTTTTATACTCTTTTTATTCATTTTTATGAGAAAAAAAGATTAAAATTGCAATGAAATGATTTCAAAACAGGTTAGCAGGATAGTTACAATAATTAATACATTGCATGTTGTTGTCTTCATAGTAGTCATTCAGAGGACAATATGCAGACATGGTAGCTTGTCTAAACACTATTAGTACAAACCATTTTTCTCAGTGAACTGAGATCAACAATATATAGTGTGCCTAAGGAGAGTCACCTAGAGAGAAAACATTCTCTCATACTTGCATAGAGAGAAAATTGTTCAAGCAATGGCTGTGACTCATCCAGATGACACTGACAAAAGATCCACTAGGTTCTGCATATGGTTCCAGGGTAAATCCTGAGGGGATTTGACTCACTTGTCAGATAGAAAAAATTACATTTTTAGTTATATAGGTCTGGCGTAGAATAATCTTTAAGGATGTATTTGCATAACAGAGCCAGTATGAAATGGCCTTGATGGTGTATGGAAACATCTAGAAATAAGAGATGTAAATGCACTATGTGCTATTCTGCAGGACACCAGATTATATGCAGATTGCTGGGAGAGCTCATTTTTATAAACTGTCTGCTGAGCTAAGGACTGGGACTGGAAACAGGGATGTGGACTGCAGCTATCCATGCCCTGCAGGTCCTAGATGACATTCCTTGCCTGCAGAGACAAGTACATTAAAGAACTCCAGCTAGGACTGGCTGGGGAAGTCATCAGGCCAGGAATGATATTATACAGCATGGAGTTCAGCCCTGGTTCTGTTGCCTGTAAGAAGTAGAACTATATGTAAGTAGCTGAGTTAGCTTTGCTGGGCTTCTGCTCCTTTGCTATAAAAAATGGAGACCCTGCTCCTGCTCTTTTTTCTAAGGAACAAAATGAAGACTGGCACAAATAACCACTGTGAAGGACTAAGTATAATAATGTGACGCTGTATTCAATTAATAACCATTAAAGCATTTGTAAAAAGTTATCAGATTTTACCACTCATGAGAGAGGTTGGGAAGACTCACTTTCATGTGCGGTTCTTCACACAGGAGCACATAGACCCAACCAAGAATACGAGGGGGAGGACTGATAGAGGGGACCCTGGTTATTTCCACAGAATACAGACATTTTTGGTTGGTAGAGCAGGGAAAGCTCTGCGTGGTGGAGAAACCCACAGGGTAGGGCCCTGTGGAGAGGGGCTCCTCCCATTCACCTAATCTCTCTGTGCTCCTGCAGCCCTGGCCTCACCCCCTTCAAATGGACATGGATTTCACACTACTGTGGTCACAGGGAGCTCTATGTTACAGTTGTTCTAGAATGGGAAACAACAATGATGATTCAGGTCCGTGAAAAAGAACAGGTGCTTCATTTCAACCAGAATATGGCAGGTGCATATAATAAACAAGCTACTCACAAAGGTATGGGGGATAGAGGTAGGGTAACTAATCATGCTAGCATATCAACAGACATTCTAGGCAGGAGAGTCACAGGCCATCTTCCAGTCTTCTGCCAGGGTGGAGGATTTGTGGCTCTAGCTCAGGAAAGCACAAGAGACTAATCATTGGCTCTTGGTTGCAAGAGCAGAGTTGTTATCCTCTCCCCTCATAAGGTGATGGGTGGGAGGGAAGGTAGCAGGAGACAGCTTTGAGAAAGGCCCCCAGAAAGGAGCAGTGGCCTTGGGTCAGGCAGCCAGCCAGCCCCAGACAGCTCCTCTAAAGAAAGTCAGCGTGTACATTTGGATTTGTTTTCCTTCTTTCCTTTACCCTCTGCTTTCTTCCAAGCTTATGCCTAACACTGCATTGACAAAATCCCATTAGAGGCCACAGCCAGTGATACTGTCAGAGAAACCAGGTTATCCATGCAAACACCATGGCAGAGAATGCTGCTTGGGTCTGTTGGGCCACAGGGAGATCTAGCTCATCTCTTCTTCAGATGCTAGTTGCAGAAGAGACTTCAGTAGTCCACCGCTGTGTCCTGGAAGTTAAACTTCCCTTTAAATTGCTGAGCATGTGGTGGACAGCCCACAGGCTGCAAACCTCAGACTCATCTCCTCTTCCAAAGAAAAGCCTCCTTCTCAGGGTAAATAGAGAAGAGTCTGACTCCTGGTGTGAGAGTCTGGGGCTGAGTGGATCACAGCGCTACAGGGTGAGAGTGAATGCTGCCCATGCCCTGGCCTTGCTGGTCCCAGATGCGCAGGGGCTGGTAGTATACCCTGTGTGGTACCACCATACATGCCCAAGTGTCCAGTTGGCGCATGTCTTCTTTGGGACAACAGTGACCAGTTTTTAAAGTGCATTTTTAGCTGATGACTTCCTTCAGATCCCCAGGAAGGACTCATTCAGTATCACAGCTCCCTGGTACCCATGACTGCAGAGGGGACAGTGAAACCCACACCACATGGAGTTGCCAGCACCACAGAGGCTTCTGAGTTACATAGGTTTGGCAGCAGCTGCATTTGATGCAGGGTGGAGGGCCTGCCAGCCAGGCTCCAGAGCCGCGTGGCCCTGACCATGCAAGGGCCTATGAGTTGGTGGTCTCTGTTGAGTATGGTCTGTGAGTGCAGATGTTTTTATTTTTTAAAATAAAAAATCCCTTTGTACATTCAACTGAGAGAACCAGGAAGTCTTCTAAAATAGGATGACAGTCATATGCACTTCACAGTTTAGGAGTGCCCAGGGCTTCGGGTAGTAACTTACGGAATGTAACCCATGTCCTAAGGAGCAAAGGGAGATTAATGGCTGAGAAAAGCAGTCCCTATCATGAGTGTGTGCAGTGCTGTACAAGTCATCCAGAAAACAGAGAAACTAGGGAGGAGAAGTCACTTGCAATAACACCCTCTGCAAACAAGCAGTGCTTTAGCGCCAACCCATCACACTGGGGATTGCCCTGCAGGGATGCTAGCTCTCCATGAAGATAGTTAATGACCAAGGGAACAAGTTGTGGGAAAGAATGTGACAGTTTTTTTCCATAAAGACCTCCATTTCCACAAATTTACAAATTCTACTTGCGAAATAAGAATGAAGTAAAAGAGACAAATGGCACGATTTTTATATTTTGAAATCTATCCTTTTCTTATTGACTTATTAAAGTCCTAATCATCAATGAAAGCCTTATCAAGTCTTATCTATCCTGAGCATCACATCTACTTTTTTCTTTTGTTCTCCACCTTCTATATGTTCAGTGACAGTGGTGGGAAGAAGTTCTGGGTCTTTATACCTAGGCTTCTAGACTGAGCACTGCAGAGAAGGACTTGGAGCCCAAGTCAGAGCTGGTTGTGGAGGGAGAGAGGCATGCAGAGTGCAGGGTGAGTGCAGGTGGGTCAGGACCCTCTTCCTCACTACTGAAGAAGTGCTGGGGATCTGCAGCCTTGGGTAGCTGGCCTCACTTGCATGCACAGGGCTCTCTAGGTTGCTTCTTCTCCTGACCTGTGCTGGCTTCCTGGGACTAACAACCTTTTCCCTTGAGTGCATGCCACCTCAAAAGAACGTGCTTGCTGCACCTTACTATTATTACTTTAATGTTTAAGGCTGTATGCTGTCTCACTGTATACAACTACTCCTGACTCCAAACTTGGTGCTTTTGGATATTATTATAAAATGTAACCCTCCTGAAAGATTAAGAAAATTATTGTCCTGGTTTAACATCCACAAGGGTTAGGTAACTTTTCCAAAGTTGTATCTGAAAAAGGACCAAAACTGAATTTCTCTAATACCCCTTTGCTGGCCCACACCAATGCCCTTCATTTAAATCATACAAAATGTGGGTGACTATATACTATGTTTGTGTTTCTGCATGAATTTCTAAGACAGAGGAATACAGAGGCTCTGACATGGCCCTGTTCCACTTTGCAATTAATTAAATGGGTCTTGAGAGGAGCTTAGAGGGCAGAGCAGGCATCTTAAGGTGTATGACTGATCTTTACAGCAAGAGCAATAGCAGGGCCACAGCGACACCCTCCTTTCATCTTTGCAAGCAGCTGCTGTTATCAATATAGGACACACACTGGACACAGACTGACTCTGAAGCCCAGTCTGGTCATATCCTACCTTCATTGATGGCTCTCCCTCCTCTTCTGTGTGACTTTCTCAAGCCCTGTTCCCGGCCTCAACCTATGTTTCTTTATTAGTAGTGGGTTTTCCAGCTCTACTGTTCAGCCTCATTAAGACATACTGTCCTGTACTGAGATTTAAGTACTTCCACCCCAATCTGCAGCAGTGTTTTCCTGGAAAGGCTTTGCAAGGATTTTCCAACTCCTGCAGCTCTAAGGAGCACTCAGGAAACAGTTTTTTTCTTCCTAGTTGCATTTGCCACTTACCTTACTGAAAACAGGAATTAAGACTTTATACAGCTGCTTACTACATAAAATTTTCACATAAAATATTCCCATTACATTTTCTTAGGGAAAAAGTTCACTTGACTAGATTAGCAAAACTAATATAAACAGAAGTAAGGCAGTGGCTGTCTATAGAAGGTGTTTCTAACTTTCCACTTGACTTGAGTGTACTGGACACAGGGGTGTCTGAAATCCTGCGCTGTGGCCCATCTGTAAGGAGGATGATGTCACCGTGCTCTTGCAGTGGCAACCCTTATGCTAATGGGGATGGATGCCAGCGCATGCAAGTGTATATTTAGACAGGTGGAGTCATTCCCAACTGGTAATGTAAGAATTCACATTTATAAATGGAAAAGAGGGGATTGAAGCCTGACTCCGGACTCTGCCTTTGACGTTGCATAAATATGAATGTGAAGTTATTCTCTCACAGTCTATTTTTACTCTTATAAAGAAAATGCTCACATATCCGAGCCAATTGGTTCAACGATGAAACTCTAATCCGGTCTTTCAAAAGATCTGGGTTGATGCGGAGAGGTTATATTATTCCCAGGGAGAATGGCAGTCCACATGCTCCTGGGTGTGGTTGCCCTGGCCATATAATACTCGATAGAAGGGTTAAGTGGACAATGATCAACACAGTCAAGGAGGTTAGACTTCCTCCCTTTCTTTGCCATCTGAGCGTAAACTGAAAGATCAAGAAATCAGAAGTAGAAGTCTTCTCTTTGCCAGGAACCACCCATGTGGTTTTGGAGAAATCATTTAGCTCCTCAGTTACCTCATCTATCAAAAGGGCTCAGGACACCCTGCAATTATCTTCACCTGAGATGTTCAAATAGAACAATTCTGTGAATGTGGGTGGCTCCAAGGAAATGCACTGCAAAAGATGGGATTAGGGGAAAATGTAACTGACAAGCAAATGCTCAGAGTCCTGCAGCTCAGACTAGCTGGAAGGCTGTGTCATCCAAAGCGGCTATTTCTGCTATTTTAATTCTCGCTATCATCTCTTCTTGTACAGGTGCTTTCCCAGAACACAGCCTTTCCTGCCACAGTTTCACCCCAGTTCCTATCTCCTCATTATATATATATATATTATATATATATATATATATATAATACATATATATAATATATATATATAATATATATATATAGCCTTGTTCAATATATATATATATATATATATATATATATATATATATATATATATATATTTTCTTTAATTTGTATTTTAGGGAAGGATCTACAGGGTGTTCGCGGTCTCACTACTATATTGGACTTGCAGTGATCCACCTGTTTACAGCCTCCCAAGAGCTGGGATTACAGGCATGTGCCACCATGCCCAGTCTCAATCGCCACCTCAACGTGCTCCAGGGTCAGGGCCTATAAGGTAGCCTGGGGGATTGAACAGCTGGCCCCTGTGCTGTTCTCAGGTGCTTTAATTCACTGAGCTATCTGATCAGCCCTCCTTCTCATATCTGAACAACAGATGTTTCTTAATTATAAGGTTTCTTGTTATGTGATTACAAGTTTAAATAATAGGAAATCAAATATGATAAAATCTGACATGGAGGCAGAAATGCCAGTCTCTGAAGAATTTCTTCCCCATACTTGGGTTGACATGGGCACAGTTTTCTTAATAGGTTTCTCCTCTTGCTTGCTACTTTCTTTCCTGACTTGTATATTCCATAGCCTTGTTCATGGGTACCATCTCTAGACCTTCTCAGATCCACCAAGCAAGCTCATATTTTGTATCATGAAGATGATAGATATTTTTTTCTTTGACTCTGCCATTCACAGCCATACAATTTGGTGGATGATACCTAGCCCAGCCCAGGACTGTGGCAACTTTATATGATATTGGAGGGGGGAATTCAATTTCTGGATAGTAAAACGAGAGAATGGAATTTTGTCACAAATCATATCACTAATTTAGGTACTTTGAACAATATGCCTCACACACTGGAGAAACAAAATTATGAGTCTCTTGTATCTGAATTGTGTGAGAATTGACTCTCCTTCTCATTATCTTATACCTGAATGTTTAGATTTCTGTAGCTTGGGTTATAGACTAGACGTTAAATAACGCTTATGCACATGTAAAATACCATGAGAGCCACACAGCAGTGTGGGGCCAAGACAGTTTTCGACATATGAAAAACTTCCAACAATGAGACCAATGAGGGATTTTTATGAACTATGTGAAGGACAGAGATTCTCTTGGTGAATTCCATCAGAACTCTGTAGCCCACTAGTGAACATGCTATAAAAGTTGCTGTAAAGCAACTTTTCATTGGATAATTTGTGGTAACAGATTGGAAGATTGGATCACACACTTCTGAAGAATATTTGGGAGGCTGGGATAATTAGGCTCCACGGGTTGCTGGTAGAGAAGCATGTCTCGCTCTGAGTGCCCATGCACCTATGTGCATACATGCCCTCACATATCCCAGGCATACACAGAGCTCTTTGTGAATATTTTAAATTGTCATCCCTTCCCATATAGTCAAGACCCTGACAGGGAGATTACAGGGCAATGGCAAATATTGAAGAGAATTTTGCCTGTTGATAAGAAGCTACTTTGTTTGTTAGAAAAGCAATGAAACCTAGAACCTAGGGACATCTTTATGTGGAGGGGAGGGGCAGGAAAGAAGGTGGGAGAAATAAACAGAAGACAAATCTTACCTTTTAGACTCCCTCCAAAGCTGTGCAGTGGGAGCCAGGAGTCTAGTTCTGCAGAAAATCTGTAAAGAAAACCTTCAAAAAGTTTGCACAAAAGATTCTTAAGTAAGCTCATAAATGTGACACCAAGCGAATACTTGGCAAAGTTCAGCCAAGTCATAAAAGAGTTGCTATGACCATCCAGCAGCATTACCTGAGCTGGAAAAACTGGGGCTGCAGGGTCTCCTGTCCCTTAATTAAGGATCAGGTAAGTGACAGAGATTTCCTGGTTTATTGAATTTGGTCCTGGACCAGTTATTACTGGTCTCTGGACTCTTGTCTTAAAGGGGAGTCAATATGAAGTAGGACAAGACCAAAGCAAACATGTGAGCTTTTTTATTGCAGCAATGTGAAACATTATTTGGCAGAACCAGGCCTGAGGTGACTGCATCACCACTGTGAAAGCTGGGCACAGGGAACCTGCTCCAAGTTAGGGCTAGTTTTAGAATTATCTTGACTGCATTCTCTTCTCAACTATGTTTTTCTTTCACATAACTAGAAATTTCTATTAAGTCTCTAATTAGGATTTAGCACTGCTGTGCAGTCATTTTGGAGGATTCCTCAGCCCTCCAAATTTACAACAACCTGTGTGTGGGTTTTCTAAGTCCTCATGAGAAAGTATTACAGACCAAGTTGCATAAGTAACATATTTTTCATTTAACAGCTATTGATATGAGAATTCTGTGGCCAAGGTGTTAGGAATGGTTCCTTCTGAGGACATGAGGGGAAACTGCTCGTGTCCTTCCTGACTTCTGGTGCCTCGTTAGCAATCTTGGCATTCTCCTTGTGGTATAGCATCACCTTGGACTCCGGCTTCACCCTCCATGGTGTTCTCTGAATGCATCTGTATGTAGACTTCTCTTTCTCCTGGGGATCCAGTCATAATGGATGAAAACCCGCCCTAAAGACCTCATTTCAGCTTTTTTTTTTTTTTTTTAGCCCTTCTCTCCACATAAAGCTACATTTCAAGGTCCTGGGCATTAGCACTGCAAATCATGAATTTGAAAGGACACAACTCATGCAATAATAGCATAATTTCTAAAGATAAGAAAGGGAACTATTGCTAGTTGAATTTTCTTTCATCGAAAAAAGAAAAACACAAACAAACAAAATAAGAGAAAGGTGCATAACTGATGACAATGACTTTTAAAAATTGTTTTAAATTTAATTTAATTTTATATTATTAATTTTAATGAGAAAGAAATAACAATGAGACAGTTTCAAAACACATTAGTAGGTCAGCCACAATAATTAATACAATG
>PVKN010042995.1:0-10303 GCA_004027915.1 Capromys pilorides | reverse complement strand
GTGCTCTTATGAGGGTTTAATAAGGTAATGGACATTATATGCTTACAACAGAGCCTGGAACACAGGAAACACTCAATTCAGAGCAACTATCCTATTAATATAGTGCCTCTGACAAAATGCAATGAAAAAGTTTGTTTTCTTTACACAAAAAAATTTTCAAATAAGACCATATTTAATAACACACAAAATTAAAATTTAAAGAACATCTAACACTTTGATAACATTTCCCTTTTAGTCTTCAAATTTATATATATACCCTACTACCAATTCAGAATCATTATTCATTGATTCAAGGGTTCAATCATTTCTCTCTAATAATGTCTGTAACATCCTATGACTTTTAAACTATGCTGTATGATGTTCTTCCCTCAACTATACATTGGCTCTGAGAGGAAAATCACTGTGCCTCACATCATGGTTCTTCCTGGGAAAGGCACAGGGCTCCAGCAGACCCCTCTCATTATAATGCTGTCAGTATGATAATCAGGTCTCTCCAATAATTATTTACACATACAGCATAGTTATCCTTTTTACAGTATAGCAAAATGGTGTGATTTTTCCCCATTTTTCTTCTATTCACTCACACAAAGAAAATATTACCTTTATGGATTTCCAAGATGAGATAACAAATGAACATTTCCTACCACATTATTTTTAATATAAATTTGCCAAGGGAGTAGCTAAATATCTTTGTACCTGTGGTATATATACATCAGAGTGAACCCAAGATATTTGATGAAGGATCACATATTAAATTTTTCTCTAAAAATGTTTTCATTTCAGATATAGATAGACACACAGGCAGACAGACAGATCAATATGCTTAAGTAAGTTCTGTTAATGTAAAGCTTATTTATCAGTTTTTGTGAAGGTGATTCTGCCATGTCTACATTAGAATGAAGAGATAACTTAAATGATGCTGGCTCAGTTACTGTTCTCTCACTGTTGAGACAAATATCTGATAGTCAAAATGAAGGAAAGAAAGACTTATTTAGCTCACAGCTAGTGAAGGTTTCTGTTCATACTTGAGTGGCTCCATGGCAGAGCAGCACAAGGCAGAGAGCAGCCTTACATGGTGGTGGCAAAGAACAAGAGCATAGGTAGTGGCAGCAGCTCAGATAGCTAGCTAGACTTGCTCCCTTCCTTAAATTGCAAAGTAAATCACTGTCCCAAGGCAGGTGCAGTATTCACATCTACAATAATCACAAACTCCAGAAGCTTCCCCATGACTGCATAAGGCTTTTGGGGGGACAACCAGACACAAAACGTAACAGAAGCTTATTAAGGATCCTCAGCATAGGTCTTCTCCTTTTCTTAATCTGAGAACAAGAAATATAAATACTGGGCTCAATATATTTAAGTTTATCATATATTAATGTCAGATTATGGCTTTCTTAGTGCTTTTCATTTTTTACAAAGGTAAATACTGCCCTTCAATATTGATCAAATATTGGTCTTGGGTGATGCTTTATATATTGAGAATTCCTTCAAATATTATTAATTCTTCAACACACCAAAACTTATCAATTCAATGAATCACCTGACCTTGCTTTTTTTTGCACTTTTCTGGGTACCTGTATCTAATCTTGTATTCCCGCATCCCAAAGAGGAATACTCTGGAGAAATTACCGATTTCTCTTGCAAACTTCTAAAACAAAGAAAACCAAACTTTTAAGATGGCCAATAGCAATTTCTCTATGTGCTCAGGATTTGGCTCACAATTAATTTCTACCGCATTTTGAGAAATCAAAGATAATGAATCTCCACTGTCTGAAAGATGCTTTAACTTGCCCTTAACCACCCAACAGAAAAGTTTAAACATGAGGCATAAAACACAAAGCTAGATTAGTGTGCTGAGCTGCAAAAGGCTTAAATCAGCAACTTCTGACATTGTTAGCTCTGACAATAACCCATCTGATTATGGAATATTGGACTATGTATACAACTATTTTCTTTTAGTTCAATAAGAAGAAATTTTCTGTACCAATAATGATTAGAAAAATTATCATGTGTACATCCTGTGCTCTGTAGAACTACTACAAGGACAACAATATGCATTGTATCAATTATTATTATGTATTACTAATGTGTTCTAAAACTGTCACATTGTTATTTCTTATTAAAAGTAATAAAAAATGAAATGTGGACATACCACTTGTCTGTTCCCACTGAAGATCTCCTTGTGGCAGTGAGACACTTGTCCTCAAGAGTTGTGAGAGTTGATCTGGTTTGGCTTGTCTTTTCCTGTGAGGCACAGTCTTTGAACAAGCTCCTGCCAGGCATAATCTCTGCTTCTAATTGGGTGGGCTTTCCATGCAGCCCCAAACTTCAGAACTGCAACCAGGTGCTGTTTTCCAGTTACAATAGGAAAAGTAACCTCAGAGAATAAATGGAAAAAAAACATAACTGTAGAAAAGAAATACTCATCTTCTGTTCTGTATTTCAAAAGAAAGGTACTCTTAGAATATTTCATCTTCTTTCTTAGCTATTTTGTCTACAAATTGGCTAAATATTTTCCTCACAAAGAAAATATTAAGTAATGATTTCAGAATATTTGCTTCTGAAGGTTGTGGTAGGACTTTTGATATTTCAAACTAGAAGGACATATTTATTTCTAATATCTATTTATTAATTAAACATATGTTAATTTATTGAAAATGTCAGACAATCAACAAAATTGCCATCCAAAAAATTATATGAGTTTTAATCGATACATTGTGTTTGTTGCAAAGCTACTTTTTAAAAAAATTGCTGATGTTTTGTAATTCCAGTCTTCAGAGTTAACTTATAGAAAACTTAAATTTTCTATAAGAATCCATTTATTGCAAATAGGGAATGTTAGAAAGAAACTTGCTTTTTTTTCGGGACCAGGGCTCGAACTCACAATCTTGCATTTGCCAGGCAGGCACTTGTGCCATAGAGTTATCTTCCTGGCCCCAAGCACCTTGTTTATCAAACTTGGATAGCAAAGAATGAGATTTTAAAACATTGTGCAATGATAAACAAGTGTGTTTTATCCTAATTGGACAGAAGGAGAAGGAGAAGGAGAAGGAAAATTTCTAAAGCTTTTTTTTTTTTTTTTTACAGAAAGTACATGTGGGTGATTCAGCAATCCTTAAACACATCAAAGCTGCATAGAGAATATTTAAAGAAACTAAACTGTTACTGGTTTTTTAATCATTCAGTCTGTAGTACTTCTTTTGGGACTGGACTTAATCAACAGCAATGTTGCAATGAAAATCAATCATAAAACAATGACTTTACTTAGATGTTTTAAATTTTTCAGGTCAGGCATATACATCAGCAGCACAAGCACCTGGTTGACATGGGCAAGGTCCCAAGTTCAATGTTTGATACCCACTCCCCCAAAAAGCCCATACATTTTTCCTTGTATTTGGAGGTCATTAAGCAAAACAGTCCACACAAGGGCAACATTTTTAAGGCTATAATGAATAATGACTGCGTGGTTTTAACCATACAATATGTTTGTGAATATTTTCTATATCCTAAGGTTTCAGTATAGGAGAATGTTATGAATGTTATTTGCTTGACTTGGAAGCCAACAATCAATTAAAAGCAACATACTTTATAGTTTGTAGAAAACACACGTGTGCACACACAGAGATGTGAGGCTGTTAAGAAGACCATAGTGGTTGATGTGATTGAGTCTTCAGTAAAAGACTCCGAGAGAAATTTCCTTTTCTTACTTCTATGTCAGTACACACAGAAGTCTCTTGGTCATAGCAGAATTTTGTTAATATGGCACTGTACTGTAGGTGACCAGTCCTGCTTTTCACATAACAAATACATAAATAAAGCTCTGTGTGTTAGATGTAAAGATTTTTCCTACCCTGAGACTTCTAAGGAGAAAGAGGAACAAAGGAAAGAATTTGAAGTTTTGGACCAAGTTATCAAAGCTGCAAAATCTCCTTCCCAGGAGCTTTAAAAATAATACAGATATCATACATGGCTTAAGGGTAGTACAGCTGGATAAAATCAGTCACCTTTACATTGCTTCTTGTCTTTGAATCTTCACAACAGATATCTGAAATATGAAAACATAGAAGCTGTTATTGAAATCTGTTTGGAAATTATTTTGAGCATGTTATGGAAAAGAGGGCCTATGCATTTTTAGAAGTTGTTATTGGAATTCATTTATCCTCTAATGTAATCATTTAAAATATTCTATAAATGATATCAATTAATATTACTACATAATTTTAAAAGCTGAAGCTCATAAAATCAATTTTAATTTTGTTTGAAATATTAGAAATTTCTTTTATTTTTCAGCAGAGTATTTGATGAAAGAAGTCACATACAACAGCAAACTGGGGTGATGGCTGAGCAGTCACTATTTCTGTAATTTTTTAACAAGCATGAAGCATTGGGTTTTACCTTCAAAATTAAAAAAAAAAAAAAAGAAAAGAAAAAAAGAATTGCTGTTAAAGATAATAAGTGCTCTAATGTTATCTTTAACATTACTGGTGAAGGGACAGCCAGATAGCTCAGCAGATTAAAGTGCCCACTTAGGCAGAGGCAGGGGTCAGTTTCAGTTCCCCACAACCTCTGTGCCAGCCCCACCCCCAGAGTATGCTGACACAGAGATAGAAACTGGGCATGGTGACACAAATCAACATATATATTTTCTTTTTAAAGTTTCTAATACTAGGAGAAAATATCATTCCATGTCTTATAAATAGATTATAAGTCAGAGATACAGTATGAATCATAAAACAAAAATATAACTAAATAATATTCAGAAAATTAATTATACATTAATTAAAATTAAATTAAATATTTTGAAACAATATTCCAAAATTCAAATCTGATCATAATTCCAACTTAGAGCCCAGAATGTTGTTTATCATATGTATGAATCTGTAATCAATTCAGGGTACTCACATAGTATTTGAATATATTAATATACATAAAGATATCAACTAAGAAAAAGTTGCCAAGGGAGTAAAGAATTACTAAGAATAAAACATAACATAAATACTGGAATGGCAAATATATGACTAGAACTTCTAACAGTTTGGGGATAGGATATCATACAAAGTTCTAGTATGTCGTTTACATGGACAGTGTCCACAATACTTACTGGTGTCCAGATGTTACTTGTGGGACTGAGCTACTGCTATTTCCTTGATATCCATCCTGTGGAACTAGACAGAATCATGACCCATAGAGTTCAGGAGAAGTCCATTTGTAGAATATGCTGATGGACATATTCTGCTGCTGTATACAAAAGAATAGTTGAAAGACTGCTTTTGTATACCTCTTTTTCTGCTGTGCTTAATTGTTTGTCCTATTTGGTGAGTTCTTTCCATTCTCCATTTTGATCCCTCCCTAGAATATCTTACTAAACTGCGCAGGGTCAGCTTTCTCATCATGAAATTCTTTAGTTGTTCTTTGTCCTGGAAGTATTTCACTTCTCCAATGAACTTGAAAGAGAGCTTTTCAGGGTATAGCAGTCTGGGCTGGAATTCGTTTTCGTGCAAGACTTGAAGTACTTTGCTCTATGCTCTTCTTGACTTGATGGCTTGTAAAGTGAAATCTGCCATTAGTCTAATGGGTTTTCCCTTAAATGTGATCTGTTTCTTTTCTCTAGCAGTTTTTAGCATACTGTTCCTGTGCTGAATTTCTGGGATCTTGATTTTTATATGTCTGGATGTGATTTTAAATGGGTTGATGTTATTTGGAGTTCTGTATGCTTTAGTTACCTGAATGTCAAAATATTTTCTCATATTTGGGAAGTTATCTGCTATAACTTCTGTCCATATTTTTTTAATATCATTTGTATGGACTCCTTTCTCATTGATGTCTATTAGGTTTACATTGTTCGTCTTTGCATCATCTTGGAGATGTTAAATTACTTTTTCTTGCATCCTAGTTGTTATTAAAAGATCTTTTCTTGCCTCTTCATTAGCTGCAATGGTGTCTTTAAGGTCTGAAAGTCTATTTTCACTTTCATTGAAATGGTTTTGTCACCTTGGGATTGAGGTTTTAAGTTCCCGTATAGCACTTTGAATCTGCTTCATATATTTTGTTACTGTTCTATATTGCTCATTCAAGGATTCCATCATCTTTCTATTCTCTTGTAATGTGTTATCTGCATATTTAGAAGTACTTAGTGCTTTTTTTATTATAGTTATTATTTTTTTACTTCAGAAATTATTTTTGATCTGATTTCCTCTACATACCTTTCTGCAGTTTTTTGTTTGCTTGTTTGTTTGTTTTTGTTGTTATTGTGTTGGTTTTTTACTTTGGATGCTATTATTTCAAAGATTTCTGGTGTATGATTTACAATTTCTTCTATGGTATTGTCTCCTGTGTTTCTTTTGGGTGTGCTCAGGGCCTCAGAGCACATCTTACTCCTTCTCTTTGTCATTTTGTGTAGCTCTGACTTCTGAACTTTAGTGTAGAGCTTTGGTAAGTTCTTACCCTAGCATCAAATTTGCATCTACAAAAGTTCAAACTCGTTCAAATATATATGGCTTGGGTCTTGCTGTTGAGGTCCACTTCTTCCTACTGCAGCCCTTGGAGCCAAACGTGCTGTGCCACTCTGGCAAGATGTTCTGCCTCTGGATCAGCTGAGTGGACCTTGTCTCTAGTCTCTCTGCAGGGAGTTCTGTGGCAGTTTTCCACACCGGGCATGCCAGGCCTAGTTGCAGGGTCGAATGAATTTTCGGCAAGCCCTTAGCAGTCTCACTCATGCACCAGGCCCGGTTGTTGGGTTGGATGAGTTTCCAGCAGTCCGAACGAGGTCTCACTCATGCACCAGGCCTAGGTGCTGGGTCCCTTAATGGATTTTATATTTGGCTTAGATTGCCTTACTTATGTTTATGTTACGGATATCATCATAGCTCTTATAATGTGATCTCTCCATAGAACTTTACTATAGGAATTTGTCTTGTTTTAAAAAAAAAATAAGGCTGGAAGGATAGCTCAGCAGTCTAAGTGCTAGGCAAGCACAGGGACCTGGGTTCCATCCCCTGTACCATATGCTGTGGCAACCCACACAGTGATGTACTGGCCACTGAAACCGGGATAGGTAATGCACGTCTATAATTCCAGCACTGGGACAGGAGGATCACTATGAGTCTGAGCTGCACAATAAGACCTTGAGACAAATAAGTAAAGAAATAATAGATTTAAAAGAAAATTTAAATATATGATAATCATTCATAATATATTCAAAAATTAGATTAGATTTTCAATGTGTAAAACATTAAATAAAACTAAATGCTCATAGAGATTAAATAACATTAAGCACTGGATTAAAGCACCTGCAAGCAGGTGCAGGGGCCAGGGCTCGATCCCCAGGCCAGCCCCGGAGTCAGCAACTGAGACTGGGCATGGTGGCAAGCACCTGTAATCCCAGCTCTTGTGAGGCTGAAAACAACTGGATCACTATGAATCTGATCTAGTAGTAAGAACTTGAACATCCTGTAGAACCTTCCCAAAAAAGAAAGAAAGAAAGAAATAATAAGGTTAAGCACTAAAATCATAGCAATTATTCTTGAGGAATCTTAATATATCATTTAGTTATGACTGTGAAAAATTTTAAATAATTCTAGATAACTACTTTTTAAAGTTTCCTCACAAACTATTTGAAATCATAGATTCTTTAATAAACAAAATATTTCTGTGAGATAAAATATTCAAAAGCAAAGTGTCGAAAGTTAACATATCCATAAAAAAGTCTTTTTGTGTTCCTCAGTATATCCTCAGAATGTTATTTATAGGAAGGCTTCCAAAAATTTATTCTCAAATAGTTCTTTAAAAATAATTAAATTACAATTTTCTGAATCAACAAACATGATGAATGAGAAAAATTCAAAGGTGCATAATTTTAAATTTCTCAATTTTGAAGACACCTGGTGCTTTCTGCACAGAGCAACAAACTTTTACTTGATTTTGTAGCAACTGGTGTTAATACCTTTTCATTGCTGCATTACACTGCCACTGGAGGGGGAAATATATATATATATATATATATATATATATATAGTTTGTTTGTTTGTTTTGAGGGGGGGTGGGACTAGGTTTCAAAATCATGACCTTGCACTTGCTAAGCAGGCACTTGTGCCACGGTGCTATTTTCCAAGCCCCTACACAGCAAATAGAAAATAAAGCAAAACAGAGAGAAAGAATCAATGAAAGGACTTGCAACTCAGGAACTGATGTAAGCCTGCTTATGTAACACACAATTTAAACGGCCCAGACTCACATGTCATGTAAAGATGGAATAGAACACTGCCTGAGAAAGTTAATAGAACACAGTGAAAGTAATGACATCCATAAGTAATTCTGCTTTATATAGTGCATCTCAGCTAACATTCCCTTGTTCCTTATGAAAATCTGAAAAAGACACTATTATTTCCACTTTTTAAAAAGTGAACAAAGACCAGCCAAATCTCTCAGCAGATTAAAGCACCTGCTAGCAAGCAAAGGGCCAAGAGCTCAATCCCCAGGGCCTGTAATGCTGGCCTCAACTCCAGAGCATGCTGAGTCAGCAGTTAAGACTGGTGGTGGTGGCATGTGCCTGTAAGGGCCGTGAACAGGCAGAACAGCAGGAGTCTGATCTAGTAGTGAGACCCTGAACACCCTGTAGACCCTTCCCTAAAATATAAAAAAAAAAAAAAAGTTAAATTTAAAAAGAAAAAAAAAAGTGGACAAAGATTAGTTGTGAAGAACTTTATTCACATTTTAGACAAATATTAAGTAACTAGTAAAAACTCAAATTAAAAGTCTATCTTTAAACTTCACGTGTTTTCCACTGTTACACTGTTTACCCCAAAGAAAACAGTACAGAGTCCAACATTTGACCATAACCTTGATGGATTTCATTGAACCCAGAAAAAAAGAGAAACTCTACCTTCTCGTGGTGACATAATATGAAGATGTAAATAGAGATATAAATAAACTTAGTGTGTTTTTGCAGCGTGGAAGATGACATTGAGTAAAATAGAGTTTACAAATTGAAATTTATTTTGAAATAATGCTCATTAAATTTTAATTAGAGCATGAAATTAGGCCAAGGAGTGTTGTTTTGGCTTGGCCAGAAATTGTAAACTATGGTAAAACCAGGTACAGTAGTGCAGCCTATAATCTGACACAAGGAAGCATAAAAGTAGATAACAAAAGCATTTACACATTTTTACACAGATATTTAGAAATCCAAGGATGTACAAAATTATAGCCTATCAAGTGTGTGGCATTTTGCCTAGTCTCTTACTCTCCTTTAATACCCTATTTTGTTAATTAACCATTTACTTGAGAGGGGAGTATAGCAGTAACTGAGTTTACATTAGAAGCAGTATACATCTAAAAGACCAGCACAACGCACGTTCCAATCATAGTTCCAGTGTTGTACGAGGCTATCATCAATGTGGAAAATCTTTTGAGGGTTCCTAGGACCAATATTGAATTCATCCTGTGTACATAAGTGTATGGTTCTGCTCCTGTTGTGTTTCCTCTCTTTTCTGCTTCCAGTTACTTCATTGTTTAATCCGTAAGTCTTTGATTTCCATTCAGCTGTGTTATGCCTTTCCTTTTTTATTTCTTCTTTAGACTTCTTACACTAGGGAGAGAGATTTGTTAGAATATCAATGATTGGCAGAAAGTATCAATTGCAAGTTAAGTGTAGGATGTGTGATACTCAGAAAGACAGTGACGTTGAGCTCAATTATCTATGTTATGGAGTAATAGTATCATGAAGCTTTTCTGCTGGAGGTTTGAGAATATAAGTTAACAGTCCAAAAATTGGAGAAAAGAAGGGTTATGAAGACAGCCAATATTTTGGCCTTATCCCTACAAGGTCAGTGAAGACTCAGTACATAAGAGAACCTGTGCTGCATCATCCTTTAACTCGGAGGTTTCCCAAATTTTCTGTTTAAGGAGATTTGGGGACCTCAGAGGAAAGGGATAAAAGAAGGATAATGTGCCTAAGGAGAGTCACCTAGAGAGAGGACATTCTCTCAGGATCCCACAGAGAGTGAACTGGTCAAGCAATGGCCATGACTCGTCCCGATGGCTAACACTGGCAACAGCTCTACAAAGTACTCTACATGGTTCCAAAGTTAATCCTGAGGGGATCTGACCCTGGAAGATACAAATGATGAATGATCAATTATACAGGTTGGGCCTTAACTTGCCCTCGATCACCCAACAGAAAAGCTTAATTGCAAGACATAGAACGCAGAGCTAGATCAGTATGACGAGCTGTAAGAAGCTTATACCAACAACCTCCAACAATGCCAGTTTCACCAGTATCTCACTACAATTATGGAACATTAGA
>PVKN010042994.1:0-10304 GCA_004027915.1 Capromys pilorides | reverse complement strand
GTCTTTTTTTCTCATTTTTTGGTCTGCAAACTTAAGTTGTTAACCATCCAGAAGAGAAGCCTAATATTATTACCCTATAACATAGGCACTTGAACTTAACATCACTATCTTTCTGAATATCAAATGCCTCAGACATAGCATGGAACAGGTATTTTCCAACAATAGCTGATATTCTCAATTTTAAATCCCTATAGAATGTGAAAAAAGTTATAAATTTTTGCACAGAAATTTAGAAATCTAACCATATACAAAATTGTAGCAGGACAATACTGTGGCATTTTTTTCTTGTCTCTTATTCTCTTTTATTACATTTTTTAAAAACAAACATTTACTTGAGAGAGAGTATAGTAATAATTGATAATGACATTAGAAGCTGCACCCATTTAGAAGACCAGAATGATAGCATTCCAAGCACGGTTTTAGTATTACACATTGCTATAAGTGTACTTGCTTAGTTCACAGATATCAACATATATAGTTACTCAGGGTGAGAATTCTACCAATTAACTACCAATTTCAAAAACTTGATGGAGATTCTTAGGACCATTGTGTTAACCATCTTGCATATATAAATATATGGTTCTGCCCCTGCCATGTTTCCTAACTTTTCTCCTTGCTCTCTCTCCATTGTTTAATCCTTAAGTTCTCACTTTCCATTTAACTGTGTTACACCTTTCCACTTTATGAAAGATTTTTTTTGATCTCCTAAAGCCATTCTGACACTCACAAGGATAGAAACCCCATGTGAACATAGTAAGATTAGTGTCTCAACATCGTCCTTCCAGTACAATAATCCACACACAAACAGGGCTGAGCCTGAAAAGAGAAAACAAGGCTTTTTGTCTCCCCGGGATGCTATGGAAGGCATCTTCTTGTCTTGATGGGAAATCCTAAAGATTGGAGTTTTAGGATCAAAAAGTCACCTTGTTGAGTAATTTACAGGAGAATGTGAAAGCAAACAGAGAAGAAAAGAGCCCCAAACGCATTCCACTTAGCAAGATCCCAAAGCAAAAGATAGTGTGGGCTGCTCCCAAGGTGGTCTGGTTCTTTCTTATTTACTTTTATATTCTCCCTTAAATTCCTTTAGATCCTTGGTAAACTGCTTCTGCTCCAAAGTTGACTTTTCCCATATTGTCACTTGCCTCAGCCTACTTGTTTCTAGCCAGAGGAGAGAGAACAGGTGGAAAAAGAGAGCTGAGCCTCAGTTAGTATGGGGAGTGCTCAGAGCAGGCTGTTGGAGGGCAGTAGTGATGGAAGAGTTGGCATTTGTTAGGTTACATAACATGAACCAGGCTCAAGTTATGGGCCAGCAATTTCCACGAGTCTTCTGTGACTGTTTACATTGCTATTTATTTTTTTAAAAATCAGTACTTATCTTGGCCACCATCTCCACATGTAGCTGTCACGAAAATATAGAACACCTTCATGAAATTCACAGTGCCCGGCATCAGTACAATCCCTTGTTCTGCTAGGTGGTCACCACTCTCCCTCTTAAAGCTTAACAAGGAAATCACAGTGTTGGAAACAGCCCTGGCCTTTGGGGGAAAGGGACAGAGGCGCCAACAAGTAGTCCCTGCCTAAGGTTCACAGAGCAAAAGTCCGTGACTGCAAATACTTTCTGTAAGCTGTTCATGGCTGGAGCTGTCTCTAGCCAAGACAATCTCAGGTTGGCTGTTAATCCATTTATCACTTTCTCCCCCACACAGACTTGGGAGGATGACAGGACAGAGAAGGGTTCAAATTGAAATCTGCATCCACTAGCATTGTGAACTCAAGCTAGTTTTTTTACAAGCCAATTCTCCATTTCCTCATCAGTAAACTGAGGAAAATACAGTTAAGAGAATTAATCAAAATGTTTATAAGTAAAGAACAATTTTCAGTGAGTATCAATAGATGGCCTCCCAGCATTGTCCAGAGATCACTAAGTGTTAATTTCCCATAAACCATTATTAGATTTTATTGAGGATTTTCTTCATGCCTTTCATTTTTGTGACATGCATATGCTGTCCTTTAACAAGTAACATGTCTTTAAGAAGTAACTGGATCAATTTTCTTAGGAAAAGCTGCTGAATCCACTCTTTACTGATACTCCTTCTCATTGTCAGAAAACCCTGGCCTAATGGTATCAACTAGAAATACCCCTCAGAGAGACCCTTGACATCACCACAGCCTCATCTCTCTTTAAAATATGATCTCCGCCAGGCATGTACCACATACCGTAATACCAGCACCCTGGAGGCTGAGGCAGGAAGATCCCTGTGAGTATGAGATCACCATAGGCTACATAAACAAGTTTAAGGCTGGGCCTGAATTACATGGTGAGACCTTGCTCAAAAATAAAAACAAAAAAGAAATATGATCTCTGAAGCACAGATCAGAAAAGATGCAGTACACATTTTTTTTTCTGGGGATACAGATAGCAACAGATTTTTTTCTCATTTTGTCCCAAGATGATAGGAAAGTGGCCAGCATTTTGTTGATTCAACAGCAATATTTGAAACACTGAGATATACAAGAGAAGCAGTATGACTTGAAGAACTTTCAAGGAAGATGAGTATTTCATTTTGCATAAATTCTTGAAATCCTACAATGTATACAACCTCTTTCAGGCCCTAGGGACACAGTGGGAAAAGAAACCAAAGAACCAATGGAATGCACACTATCTGAAAAACTATCAAGATAATTTTAGATAGTGAAAAATGCTAAAAGTAAGATAACATACTGTGATAGCATGTGGTAAATTTGAGAAGAAAATTCATATGAAGCAAGATGGGAAAAAATGGAAGGAAAAGGGTATGCTGAAGCAGGTAAGAATCAGACCATGAATTCTAAGTCTCAGAGTTGGCAAACTTTTCTGTTAAGGGTCAAATAGCAAATATTTCAGCTTTCCTGGCCATATGGTCCCTATTGCAACTCTTCCATTGAGACAGTATATAAATAAATGAGCTGGGTTGTACCCTAATAAAATTTTATTTATGTACATTGAAACTTAAATGTCATATAATTTTTATGTTTTGAAATAGTTTGATTTTGTTTTCAGTGTAAAATCATTCTTAGCTTACAGGCTTTACAAAAGTAGGCAGTAGGCTAGAGTTGGTAAGCAGATCTCAATTTGCTAGCTTAGGTTCAGACTATGTTAAGAACATGAATCTTGCACATCCAAGAACCATAACAAAGTTTCAATGTGGGAAAGTATTATAATATGATGTATGCTTTAAGAAGGTCATTCTGGCTTCAGTAGACTGGTGGGCAAATGAACAGAGGCAGAGGCTAATTAGCTGTAACATCATTATAGGATATAGAAATATGAGCGTTAAATGATGGTGACTGGGGTGAGGATGATAACTAACGGAGTTCAAAACTTACATGGCTCACCCATTTAAACAATATTGGTGAGCTGAAAATACATAGCAAAAAATCGTTATAGTATGAGGCAGAGAATATTAATGCCAGAAAGAATGATGATAAAATTATTCTAGCAGGTCAGAGAGGATCATCTGAAGTTGAAATAGGCTCAGCCTTTTGCTTCAGTAGATTTTCTACAAGAGGAAATGGGACAAGCATCATCATAGGGAGAGAACTTTGGTCTAAGATGGATCTGATCCCTCTACATGTCCTCTGTCTTCTTCTGTGAAATTGGGCCATCCTATTAAATCGTAAGCTCCTTGAGGCCAGGGACTGTGTCATTTCCTCTCTATAGCCTTGCAATCTACTTGAGCAATAATCTAGTGTCAGCATTTGCCACAACCTGGATGAACCTAGAGAATGTTACCTAAGTGAAGTTAGTGGGCCCTCAGCTTGCTCTTATTCTTGCAACCTGAAAAGTCAAAAGCTAAAGAAAAATGGAGAATAGTGGTTACAACAGGCATCGGGGATTCAGAAAAGCAGCAAACATAAAGAAATGCAAATGAAAGAACACACAATAGTAGATATAGAGGAGCTACAAAAATGTACTACCCAGGGAGCTACAAAAATGGGACTAGAAAAACTGTACACATGCATGCACACCAAACTTTACACCATACGTCAGACCCAGTTGACCTTAGCCCAGACCCCACACTTTACCAGGAAAAATGGGGTGAATGCCCAAAGATCAATATGGCATGGATTCTGTCCTCAGGAAGCATGAGTAGTTGCTTAAAAGTTATAAGGGGAAAAAATGGATCTTTTATTGGATATAATGGAGAAAGAAAAGCCAAGCAGAGTAATTGCTCCAGGTGGAAGCTCATCATCTGACAGGACAGTTGGGATATGTTTGTTTTTTCCCGTGTGGCCGGTTATTTTATTCCCATGCAAGGTTGACAGGATTCAGGAAGCTGTGAATTGGCCACAGGTCTTGTACACATAAGTCAGACAGCTATCTTGTGCTCTCTCGGCTTCTTTACCCTTGAGCAATATAAAATAACTGGCTAGAGCACACTCCCTTCAGGCAGCAATGGCACAGCTCTGCTAAAAACAAACAATGCGATAATTCCAGACTCCTGGGAAGGCGCCTCAGAAGAACTCTCATCTCAGGAAGAGGTGACATGCTGTTGTTTCTCTATAGAAGGGGGGCCAGCCTGCAGCTCAGCCCCAGAGCTCTAATTGTCATTCACTGTGAGCCCCTGCTGTTGTTCACTTGTAGCCTTTACAGTCCTTAAAAAGCTTGCACTTCTTTCTCAATAATTATGATAAGCTTTTTCTAAAACAACAACTATAGCAAAAATAGCCTAAATAAGTGAAAGTCTTATCTGAATATCCTCCAGCTCAAAGATGTAGCTATGTTCCAAAGAAAGACAAAAAGTATGATGTTTATCTGACTTATTAAACTAGTGGTTTACAGACCACTAGTTTAGTGGTATTCATGAATACCAGATAACCATGAATATATAACAATATTATAATAATACATAATAAAATAATACTGTACATAGTAAAACATATATGAACAATGAAGCCTGGAGAGGACTAGATATAGAGTTCTTTCACGCTACCGGAAGTATTAGCTGGTAGGTCCTCCCAGGCATATACAATCAACATTTGGGTTCATTTATTAGCTTCTGATTGTTAGCCTGGCTGTTCAGTTAAGTTCGTGAATGCTCACTTCGTAGGCCAGGTCCTGGGGCAGCTCTTGGGCTGGTCTCAACATGGGCAGAAAGATGCAGGAAACCTGACCCCTTGCTGTCCAAGACCTAGGGTCTGACCACTGGTCAGACTTCTTGGATGGTGAAAGCTTGACAACTGACCTTCTGCCCCAGATTTATTCCCTGGGATATTCCTACTGCCTAAAGGGTATTCAGTGCCTTGTTCATGATTCTTGTTATCAGAATGTCACCTAAATTATGCCTAAGGAAGGCATGCTTTGCAAGCACTATGCCCTGCTGGTCAGTACGCATTCACTTTGTGGAGTCTACTTGAGCAATCAATCACATAACATTTGCCCAGGGATTTATGCTTAACTGACTCACTTGGAAAAAATTGTGTGTGTGTGTGTGTGTGTGTGTGTGTGTGTGTGTGTGTACGTGTAGTTTTTGACTACTGGAAGAAAATCTTCTCAATTTTTTTCACAATTTACAATGTAACCATCACAGAAAATTTTAGGTTTAACCTGTGTTATTAATATTTTCTCCTTTACTTTCTGAATTCTAGACCAGGGGTCATCAAATTTCTCCAGTAAGGGTCCAGATAGTAAGAAATCAGGCTTTGCAGGCCACATATGGTCTCTTTTACATGCTCTTCTGTGTGTGTGTGTGTGTGTGTGTGTGTGTGTGTGTGTTGTTTTTTAATTGTTCTTTTAAAAAATAGCAAAAACACAAAATCATTCATACTTCTCAACCCATACAAAGTAAGACTTAGGACCAGATTTGTCTTGAAGAACTGTAGTTTACTGATACTTGGCCAAGGTGACTATCAAATAATAAGTGAAGTTGTGATTTATAGCATCTGCTGATTTCTGTGGCAAAAATAATCCTACCACAGTCAAATTCAAGATCCCAACATGATGTCACTGAACAAAGATGGAAGAGTATGATGATATAGTAATATATCATCATTTATCAATTCCACCACACACATAAAATAGTGTTAATAACCTCAAAGGCACAAACAATAGTAAAATAGGAAGCAGTGAGTGTTAAGTATATGCTGTCTGGTTTTGGTATAGTCTGTTTAACTTCACATTACCTAACTCAATTTTTGACAGCTAAGCTGAAAAAATTTCTGAAATGTTAACATATGGATCTACTCCTGCTTCACATATCCCATATAAAGGTGGATTCACAGCGATCTTTGCCTTCCCCTCCTATGTGTGTGGCCCCTAACAACAACACTATCAGGACACACGGTCTTAGATGTGACATGAGGTATTTTGCACTCTGTACTCAGATAAGACCTTCCCAACTGTTGGTGTAATATTCTAAGACAACCAGTAAATCTACTAAGGGAGAGATATAAAGATGGAGATGGAGACAGAGATAAGAGAGAGAGACAGAGACAGAGAGATGAAGACCTCAGGGCAGGGGAGAGAGACAGAGATGGAGCCGGAGACAAAAAGATCTTCCTAGGGTAAAGCAAATAATGATCTCTGGGTGACCTGGGCTTTGAGTGTTATTTATGATTCCAGTGTCTTTGCAGTACAGATTATTCAGACTCTCATTCCCAAACTACAGGCAACGCTGAAGGAAATTTTGTTTGAAAGTACCTTGGCTAAGGGGCCTGGGAGATAGCTCCATGGCACAAGTGCCTGCCGGGCAAGTGCAAGGTCGTGAGTTTGAACCCTGGTCCCCCCGCCCTCTGCAAAAAAAAAAAAAAAGAAAGAAAGAGAGAAAAGAAAAAAAGAAAGTACCTTCGCTAAGTGTCCTGAGAAGTGAATGAAAGGTGAAGCAGAAGTGCTAGTAGTAAGAATAATAAAAATAATACCTTTCATTTAGAAACACAAGATCAAGAAAAAGATAAATTTACATAACAGCCATCATAAAATAAAAATTAAGGCAGAAATTACGAAGTCAATGGCAACCAGTCATGGTGGCGCATACCTCTAATCCCAGCACTTTGAGAGGTTTACAAATTCAAGCCCAGCCTGGGCAATGTAGTGACTTAGCCAGATCTTATCTCAAAATAAAAGAGTAAAAAAGGGGTGGGGATGTAGGTCAGTGTGAAGGCCCTGAGTTCAACGTCCATTACCACAAAAAAGGGTGAGGAGGAGAAGGATAAGTGGAATGAGAAGGGGAGAGAAGGGAAAGGAGGAGAAAAGAAGGAGGAAGGAGTTCTGCAGTTTCTGTACATTTCAAAAGCCTGAACGCTGGGCCTGGGTGGTGCTCAGGGGACGAAGCCGGCCCAAAGCTCCATTCCAGGTACTGCAGAAAAGAAAATTCAGCCTGAACACTTAACTTTCTCTGCTCCCGCACTGTCTAGGCAGAGCTCTTACCATAGCAATGTAAGTAAAATGTAAGAGTACAGAAGATACACAGAAAGGCTCAAAATATTTCGTGGACGGTGGGAACTGACAACAAGTAAATGAATACACACCTCCGATTCTAACTTCGCTTTTAATGTTCTAGAAATGTTAGGTGCAAGAAAAGTGTCCAAAAAAAAATTTTTTTAAGCCTTTTGCCCTTAATTTAAATCACTAATTTTTCTAGGGAAATTTAATTTGGGAAAAAATGTTTTTCTAATTAACTTGGTGACTGTGTGCTGTGCAAACAATAAAGATTCTTGTTTGAAAGTAATGTATGCTCCTGCTCCTGGGACTACTAGAGGGATTTAAAATGAAAAATGCAAGCAGCACCACAGTCATATTTTACCAGAGTTAAAATTCTCAGTTTCGGAGTCCTCATGTCAGTTCTCAACTAAAAACCCCCAAGTGTTAAGCAGGTTTGTGTTGTACTAAGATACACCTCTTCTCATTTCTAGAAATGACTTCTCAGCTTTGTCTTAGTTTGCTGGTATCCCTTCCCTCCCTTTGTCTTCCTCTTGCGCTACAGCAAGTCTGAGAGGTTTGAAGCTACACATTTAGATGGATCTCGGGAAGATTTCATAATGCTCTGCTGCTGGGCTGGGTGGTCTAGCCAAATTCCATTCATTAGCTAAGGCGCCAGGGTGAGTGTGACCAGAAAGAATGCTTGTTTGGTTCCACTGAAGAGCTGATAGGAAATGGGAAATACACTGTTTGTTTGCTTGTTTGTTTGTTTCTGAGAGGTGGTGTGGACCACAGTCCAGGACACCAGAGTGTGGAGGTCAGGAATTGTTCAATATCTCAATATAAGCAACTTCTAGTCTCTTTTTTATTTTTTTCCTTCTATTCTAACAGGTTTTTACTATCTACTTGCCAACATCAGATTTCTTCCACCTTAAGATTTACACATTCTAAATTTAAGAATCAAGTACTCAATTTACCCAACATTGACAGAGTCTCCTACAGCATACTAGGGGCTGAGACAGGTGCTTTGAAAAGTAGCATTTATCAGACATGATCTCTGCTCGCAAGGAGCTTACAAACAGAGCTTTTAAAAACAAAAATATGGTACAAAGACCAAGTGCAATATTAGAAATATAAAAATTGCTATGAAAAAAATGGCAAGGACGCTTCCCTTGGGAAGTTCGGGAAAGCTACAGTAAGGAAGAAACTTGAAACCAGACCCATTTGAAGGAATGGACAGCTTTTAGCTATCATTACATATATTCCGAGACAAAAAAAAAAAAATAAAACAATTGGTCTGAGTTCAAGAGACTGATGAGACAAAGCAGAGGGTGTCGGTGAGGTGAAGAATATAAATTATATGGTGTATGCCTGGCAATGTGTGAACAGGACAAAACGACTCTGGGCTAGCAGGCATTTGAGACTTCATAAAGAAACTTCACCACATAGAAGACTACGTTTTTTGTTAATCAACTGAAGAGAAATTAATAGGAAGAGAAGTGCTGTGCCTTTATGCATTTACTTTCACAGTCTTCCCCCCTCAGAAAGCTGGCCTGAGACTTGAGAGTGTTACCAGCTGAAGCAGGGAGCACAGGCCACCTCGCGTGCACACAGCACAGGGCTGGAGATTCCCAGGAGCTGCAGATGCGTTCTCTGATTGTGCACCTAAGCACTTCAGGTCATAAAACTGGCTACTGTGGTTGCTGCTTTTGTGGCATTTCCCATCTTTTTCGAGACTCCAGGTAACAGGGACAGCCTTGCAGGTGATCTTTTCCCTCTTAAACTTCCAAACTGGCTCTAAACAGCTGGCATCTGATGATGGTGGTGTGAAGCTAGAACTTTCCCACTCATCTCAGTCCATTTTCTGATGCTATAATTAAATATCTGACACTGAGAAATTTACAAAGCCCAGAGATATGTCTTGGCTTACAGCTCTGGAGGCTGGGAAGCCCAAGTACATGGTACAGCAACATGCCTGATGCTGTCTTCACCCATGACAAAAGCAGAATGGAGAACAGGAGCAGGCAGAAGACAAAGTAGAGGGCTGCCTTGCTGTGTAACAATATGCTCTGCTGGTAGCTAATCCAGTCCTGTGAGAGTTAACCCACTCCTGTGAGAAAGGCATTAATCCCTTTTAACAGCCTAATCACCTCTTAAAAGCCCCACCACTTTGCAATCCTGTTACACTGAAAACCAAAATTCAAAGTGAGTTTCAGAGGAGACAACCCACAATCAAACTATAGCACTCCTCAAGCAACTCTATATTTTTGAAAATTTTGGATTTAAAATGAAATGTTGATTTAACAAACAAAGCTTTCCCTTGAAAATATTTGGCCATTTGACATATAGTGTATCAGCGAAATTGTAAGGAGTATTAATACAAAATTTCAAGAATATGAATAAGGAATATGTGTGCTACCTTTCTTGCAGATTTTTAACTGCTATGAGCTATTGCATGATTAGACCCTGCTTCCATTTCCCAAACTTAAGTAGAAACAGTTTCTCTGATCTTTATCTTAAAATTACAAGCCTTATGCAGCTTTAAAATTCACATACATACCTCCCCAGCCCTTCAGAGATTTAAAGTAGGTTTATAAATTATTTTCCCAGGCCTTTAATATTAAGTCTTTACCAATGAACAACTCTCCAGAAGGAACACAGGAAGTTGCTTTCTTAGAAATCTCAGGTGTTCTCAAGGTGACTTCTGTTTACCTTAGGTCACTCCTTATTCTTTAAATGCCCCTGAGCCACTTATATCTCTACCTGACTTCGTGCTAGGAGTCCACCAACCTGAAAGTACACACAGGGAAAAGACTGGTGATCGACCCAAAACAGACTGGCCCCTCCAACAAAGAGAATTTTTTTTTCCTCCAATGTAATTTGTTCACTAATCCCTTTCCCTCTGAAA
>PVKN010042993.1:0-10311 GCA_004027915.1 Capromys pilorides | reverse complement strand
AAAAAAAAAAAAAAAAAAAAAAAAAAAAAAAAAAAAAAAAAAAAAAAAAAAAAAAAAAAAGCGGTATTAGAAACAAAGCAATAGGAATTCAACAATGGTTGCTGTTTTCCACGACGTTATCTTCAAATTAGTTGCTCAGGCACTGGACAAAGAGCTCAATGGATAAAAATACCTGCAAGCAGATGCAAGGGTTGCATCCCCAGGCTTTCCATACCAGCCCTAGCCCTACGGCATGCTGAGACAGCAATTGGGACTGGGTGTGGTGGCACTTGCCTATAATCCCAGCTCTTGGGAGGCTGTAAACAGGCGGATCACTATGAATCTGATTTAGTAGTGATATCCTGAACACTCTGTAGACCCTTTCCTAAAATCAAAAAAAGCAAATCAGTTGTTCAGATTTCCAAATATAAACATGTAAAATTTGTCGACAGAAAAAAAAATGTTGTAAGAAATTCAAATGAGGGGGAAAATCATAGTTAAAAAAATAAAATCAAGCATTAACTCTTCCTTTCAAAAGACCATCAGAAATCGGAAGTGCAATTAGCCAAACTATTCTGCATATTTGCCTACCTGTACCTTTTTCCTTTCTTTCATGTGCCCTTTGCCTCATCCCAGTTTTTCCTTCCCAATAAACAATTTCTATCCCCTATCACAGTATCTGTTTTACCTTTTTAGACTTTAATTACTCTCAGATTCTTACACAAGTGAGATAATATCATGTTTTTACATTTGGATCTGATTTATTTCACTTACCAATATAGTCTCTAGGGGGCCAGCAAGATAGCTCAGTGGACTCTAGTACCTGCTTAGGCAAGCTTAGGCTAGCGCAGGGACCACGGTTGGGTCCTCTGAGCCACATGCTCCACGAGCCCTGCCCAAAAGTCAGACTGAGCTTTCCACAGAGTCCAGGCATAGAAGCATAAGCCTATAATCTCAGTGCTGGGGTCACTGAAAATAGGACGATCAGTATGAGTCTGAGCTGTGCAATGAGACCCTGTAACAAACAAATACATAAAAAAAAGTTTCTAGGTGCATCCATTTACAAAAGCCTCAAATTTATCTTTTTGTTATAACTGAATAATACTCTATTGCTCCATTGTGTAAAAATATCATATCTTTTTTATCCATTTCTCAGTTGATGAGTGTTTGGATTGTTTCCAAGTTTAGCTATGACAAATTGCACTGCTATAAACATGAGTGCACATATATTGCTTTGAGATGATTTAGTTTTTTTGGAAAAGTATCTAGGAGGGAAGTAGCTGGCTTGAATGGGAACTCTAATCCTAGCTTTCTGAGCAATCCATACTGATTTCCATAATAGGTGTACCAGCATGAACTCCCACTATGGAGAAGTGCTCTTTTTCCCCACAGCCTCTCCAGTATTTGTTATTGATTGAATTCTTGATGATGACCATCTTTTTTTGGAGTAAGATGGTATCTCAGCATTGTTTTAATTTGAGTTTCTTGAATGACCAGTGATGTTGAACATTTTTTCATCTGTATGTTTTTCCTTTTTATCTCTTCCTCATGAGAAGTGTTTATTCAGGGCCAGTGAGATAGCTCAGCAGTTTAAAGCACATGCTTAGGTAAGTTTTGCCAAGTGTGCAGGGACAATGGTTCGATCCCTAGCACCACATGCTGTGCGAGCCCCAACCTAGGGTGGGCTGAGCTGGTTATAAAAAACAAAACAAAACAACAACAACAAAAAAAAACCCTAATAACCAAATTCAGCAGAGTAACAGGATACAAAGTCGAATGCATCTGGAGAGAAATTATCAAAACTATGCCTTTCACATGACACCCCAAAAATATAAAAAAATAAGAAAATAAATACTTAGGAATCAATCTCACAAAGGAAGTGAAAGATTTATACAGTGAAAATTATAGCATTCTGAAGAAAGAGTTCGAAGAGCATTTCAGAAAATGGAAAGACATGCCTTTCTCCTGGATAGGAAGAACTAACATTGTGAAAATGACCATATCCTGCAATTCCAATTAAAATACCATTACTATACCTTACATATCTAGAAAAAACATTTCCAAAATTCTTCTGGAACCAGAAGAGACCTAGAATAGCAAAAGCAACCTTGGGTAACAAAGGAAAGGCAGGAGGCATAACAATTCCTGTGGTAAAATCCACATGGCCCTGAATTTGGTGATTAAATGTACAAGTCTCTTAGTGGAGTTTTGGGGGTTCTTTATGTACAGCATCATGTTATCTGCAAACAATGATAATTTTGCTTCTTCCTTTCCAATCATTATTCCTTTTGTATCATCTTATTGTCTAATTGTTCTGGTTAATGTCTCCAGAACTGTACTGAACAGGAATGGCAACAGTGGGCATCTTTGTTTTTGTCTTGATTTTATCTCTTCATTTTATTTTTTATTTTTATTTATTGTGGTGGTACCAGGGATTGAACTCAGGACCTTGTGTTTGTCAGGCAAGCATTTATTCCACTGAGCTATCTTTGTCCTGATTTTAAAGTGAAGGTTTTCATAATTTGTCTATTTATTTATTCATTTAGTACAGGGTCTTGCTATACAGCTTGGGCTTAAACTGATCCTCCTTTCTCAGCCACCCTAGTGCTGGGATTACAGGTATATGTTACATGTCCAAGTGTCCAGGTCTGGCATAGCATGCAGTACCAGGGATCAAACCTGGGTCCTTATGCTTTTCAGGCAGGTGCTTAGACTGCCAAACTATCTCTCTGGCACTTTTTTTCCATTTAGAATGATGTTGACTGTGCTTTGTCACAGATGGCTTTTATCAGGTTGAGGTAAAGACCATCCGTTCTGATTTTCTATAGTGTTTTTATAATGAATGAGTGTTGGACTTTCTCAAAAAACCTTTTCAGCGATTATTAAGATCATCACATTTTTTTTTTTTTTTTTGGCTCTGTTGGTGTGGTATATTACATTTATGGTTTTATGTACATTAAACCATCCCTGCATTCCTGGGATGAATCCCCATGGTTACAATGCATAATTTTTATGATGATTTGCTGCACTCTGTTTGCTAGTATTTTATTGAGGAGTTTTGCATTTATATTCATTAGGGAGATTGACTTGTAGGGTTTTTTTTTTCCTTTTTGGCTGGGTGAAGAGCTAATGATGTTGAACAATTTTTATATATTTCTTTGCTATTTGTATTTCTTCATTTGAGAAGTGTATATTCATCTCAGATGCCTATTTTTTAATTGGATCTTTGAATTTAGGGGGTTTAATTTTTTAATTCTCTATGTGTTCTAGATAGAATGCCTTATTAGACCACTAGCAGGTAATTTCTTTGCTCCTTAGGTGCATCTGAGTTTTGTAGAGCAAAGGAGGGCTCTGTGAGGGGGAAAAAAGGAGTTAAATAGCCTAAACGATGTATTCAGGTTTCCTTGAGAATATTTGCTCCTTATACTCTAAGTTATTCTTTTTAGCTTCTTTGGATCTATAAATAGAAAAATAAAATCTCGTTTATTCCATGGAGAAGCAAAAGCACAGCAGGACAGAGGAGGAGAGAGAACCAGTAGGTGTTTTTAGGGAGGCTATAAGAGCCCTCCCCCAAGCTAAGATAGCTGAAGAAGAGCCTTTTTCTATTCAGCATTCTCTCCATATTCTGGTTTTCTGTCACCTGCTGGCATTAGGTTACTCTATATCCTAGAGGCACCGCAGGAAGTTAAATATTGAATTGTTGCATCCTCCACTGCAGTTTGCTTTGGAATCTTGTATCTACATAATTGGGCAAATATTTTAACTTAGGGGCGAAGAGGAGTTTCAAATAGAAATAGAGAAAAGGTAAGAAGTGCTTTCATAGAGAACAGAGAGAGCTTATTGTAACTAATGAGATAGAAGGGTGGTTTAATATATTGAGTGTTGTGAGATTTAATGTCATTTTGTTGAACGGAAAAATAGCATAGGAAAGGTATCAAAAGAAGAAAGAACTCTTGACTGAGTAGAGAAGGCCATTTAAAAGCAAATAATCAGGAGATGGCTATATTTAATACTTTCTACTATGAAATTTTACCTCAATTAAGACAACAAAGCAAGCGTTTTGAAAGGTGGGAAATTAAAGCACCAAAGAGCTGTAAAGTGTCGTGGTAGGACAGAAAATATTTAGAAGTCTAAAGACAAACAAGGCTAATTGAAACCAGCTGTGCAGCCTCAAGGGAGTTCACAACCTGTCCTGAATTTCAGTCCCCTCTCATGAAATATGAGGACAAGACCTGAATACTAACAAAAGAGCAATCGCCAGACTTCCACGATACAATAGACAAAGCATCTAGTATACTACACAATACACAGGATTCATTCTTCAAGCAAGAGTTCCCTTCCACTTCTGGGAGCAGGAAGAGGATGATGAATTTTCCAAGTGTCTTTCAATCAGATGCAGAATCAAGATGTTCAACCAAGAATGCCTGAAACAAGGAGAACAATTGTGCCCTAAAAAGTAAAATGGTGATCATAATATGATAGGAATTTGGAACAGAAGATGTTTGAATACAACATACTACTCTGCTTGGGATGAGAGATTTGTTAAGGGAAGGGGTCACAGATTCTGGACACCTGGGTCAAGGAAAATCACAGAAGCTCACTGAGAAAAGAGGATATTCAGAATGGGTAGGGTGACAATGGGATGCTGAAGCAAGTAAAAAATGAAATAAGTAAAACTCTTCAATTGGTCTTTAGTTATAAAAAGAGCATTATGGGTTCACATTAGATATTCAAAAATAAATAGAGTGACTAAGAAGGATTAGAGTATGAATATGCGTTAAATAAATACTCATGGATGACAATAATGGTTTATTGGAATTCATTTTGGAAACTAAGATAAAGATCTGTGAATATAAACCAAATGACCACATTTTCTGAAAGCGAAACAAGCCCACTATTAATCTGCATCACTTAGTGGAGCATCAAGAAAGCTCTACCTTTTTCTCCTTAGAATGATGACATAAAGCTATGCTTTGGCCTGCTTGGCTTGACTTGGGAGCTCTTGCTTCAGGATCGTTACAGTTTTAATTCTGGCAGGATAGAGCCTCCGATCCTCATTTAGCTTGGCTCACAACCAGGGTAGTCACTTCCTGCATATATTTTTGGTTGATAAGTATTTTAATTTGCATTAAAATAAACAGATTAGGAGACAAACACTCACCTTAGTGGTGAAAAAAATGTAAGGCCTCTGTGTCCTGTCTAGTAGCCACTAGGCACTTTCTAAAATATTCGATCTAAACTATTACAGGAAAGATAACTTTAAAAGTCCTTTGTTCAGGGGCCATGCTAATCTTCTCCATATTGTTTCAATTTTAGTATCTGAGCAGCTGAGGGGAGAACAGGATGGTTTGTACAACTGTCATGTGGATTTCTGATGGGCTATGGAAAGGAGCAGTTGGTGCTTAGTTTGTTTTGTCTCCATTTTTCAATTCTCTTACTTTTTTCTTTTTAATTTCTTATAAATTTCTTTCTTCTTTCAACTTTGCATGCATTTATCTAGTAACATGAACAACTAATTTGAGTACGATGCTATGCAATATAACAAATACTGTGAAATTCATATTATTTTGTTTAGTGAAATTCTGTATCATTTATAATTTTTCTGTTTTATTACTACTTTGAACTCTCTTTAAAAAATAAAAGTTAAAAAACAAGTCCTTTGTGACTGTCTTTTCTTTTTTCATGTCCCGGGCATGCTAGGCAAGCTCTGTCACAGCACTTCATTTCTAGCCCAGTTTCCTTTCTTATTAGTCAAGTGATAAATGTTCCTTGGGAAAAAACCTTAGGAAAAGAGGTCAAACACACACACACACACACACACACACACACACACACACTATCCTGATCTAAAGATCTTTAAGAATTCTATATGTCCACTAAAACTTTTTCCATCATGCAAACATACACATATCTAAGAAATATGGGGCTTTCAAGTCTACAATTTTGCTCAGTGTATTGCCAATATTTTTCTGCATCATTAATGTTTTATCATAGTATTTTAAAAACATTTATAGCACATGCCTTCTGTAATATTCACACTCTGTTATCACTCCAGCTAGTCCTGACAATTTTATATAGTTTTACTTTTTGTGAAGGTATATATTACAAATACAGAAATTAAATTAACATGCACTCTGAGACCTCCGATATTCTCTCACTTACTTGGGGATTTTCACCTCCTCCTTAGAGTTGCATTTTCCCCTATTTTTCCTTTTCCAGAGTACCTTGTTGCCCTCAGGGAGTAAGTAGGATAACCAGAGAATGAACTAGCTCATATATAATCATAATCACTACCTCTGGCAAATGAAAAACATGAAATTTAGAAAGGAATTTCTTCAACCAGCTTGCAAATATGTCTCTCCAGCTGAGAGGCAAAGAATTAAGTGATCCTCTACACATATTTCCAAAATCTTGTTTCTCTTTCAACATAAGGTAAAAAGGTGGCGATGCATTTTATGTCTCTTTCCAAATTGAAAAAAAATCCAGAATCAGTAATGGA
The DNA here is from genome assembly GCA_004027915.1 of Capromys pilorides. Classification (NCBI taxonomy): domain Eukaryota; kingdom Metazoa; phylum Chordata; class Mammalia; order Rodentia; family Capromyidae; genus Capromys; species Capromys pilorides. Next base: position 3,833 of record PVKN010042993.1, on the reverse strand, counting down.
CAGAAAGCCTGCTTAACTCTCAGGGATAGCTTGTACCTGAACAAAGATTAAGTCCACGATTTCTGAAGCCCAGTTTTATACATTTGTACTGTGTCAAACCAATCCCTCCAGGAGGCTGGGTGTAGGGATCACATCTGTGATAAGAGAATCGGGTTCCTACATAATGACTGTGGGAAAGGAATATTTGGCAAGTCAAGGGATTTTGTGATTATAATTGATATTCTTCTGACTCTGTATATGACAAGATATGGCTTGAGAAATGAGAGCGAAAGAAAAAGATAACTGTTCACTTTTCTTCCAAGCAGAGCCAAATTCATTCTTTGATTAAAATATTACACACATGGCTGAACTGGCTTCCAGTATGACCTCTAGAAAGCAAAGCTTGAATAGTGAGTTTCTGAATGTACAAAAGGAAACATTTTGCAGGCAGAAAATACTCCTGCCTTGGGGCTGCACTTACTGCAGGTTCACCATGCTGAGTGGAAAGAATTCTTCATGTAATCTATATACAAGCTGGAAAGGCCTCTTAATAATATTCCTGTCAATCACATTCACCTCGAGAGGAGGAATCAGCATTTAAGGATGCGATATCTGGGCTGAAGCAGAAGAAAAGGGAACTCAGTTCTTTTGCATTAGACTAATTAGCCTGCAACATACTCCATTATGTGTGTTTTTGAATGTCTGTGTAGCTTGGATTAAATGATCTGTATGCTAAACTGAATGGCAAGATCAGAGAGAGAGAGAGAGAGAGAGAGAGAGGTGACAAAAAGCCAATATCACTTTATTATCTTGGGAAACATTTGTTGAGATGAAGAACTGACAGAAAAGGTATCAGAGAGTCACCAAGTCATAAACACGCAAGTTTACAGCTGGAAGAGTCCTGGTAGATAGTTTATTCTGAGTCCTTCTTTTTACTTAAGGCAAATAAAGAGTTTAAGAGACTTGCCCTCGTGATGCAGGTTTCTGCTCCAGTGACATTTGCCTCTCCACCAAGAGAGAGTTTGCAGAATATTGAATGCTGAGGCTGGAGTACTGGTAATTGTAACTCAAACAAGGAAAAAAGTAAAGTGGATGCAAGTCAGAGTCAATATTCTCATTAAATACTCAATGGCCTTTTCCCTTCTGGGTTTATATTTTGTTTTTACCTTCTGGGTTATTTTTCATGTATTAAATGTAAAAGAAGCAATGGAAGAACCCTTTGATTGTAACTGAGATCAAGGTATCTGACATATTTTCCATACTTGGTGTGCATACTTCATTAGATTCATATACAAGGAAAGGCTCAAATGGAAAACAACAGCAAAACGCAGCTAAACAGAAAACTCTCTCGAAAGCCATTCACAAATTTCCTTTCAGGATTTAGCCATCATTCTTTATTTCAGTCTCATCCAAGGTAATAAAGCACCACGTATGTTGAAATTCAGAGCACAGCAAGCGATGCTGCAAAGGGCTTTGCTTGTGGGATTTTATCTGCTTTATTTTAAACGTATGTGTTCTGCTCCTGCGTAATAGTCACTTGTCACTTGATTCTCTACAGCTTCCACATTCTTTTTAGTTTTGAGAAGGCAGGTTGTAGCCTTCCTCCCCTCCCCATCTCAAGTGTTTAAGTGCAATCTTTATGAACTTAATGGTTTTCTTCACTCTTGGGCCTTGATTGCAAGTATTCTCAGGTGTTGGTAAAACCTCATATGTGTCAGCATGATTTTTCTGCCTAAATGATTACTGCCTACTTTACTTTTAGGCTGAGTCTTATTCATTTTTGTAGCTTCCACATCCACAATTTACCTCTCCATGAGTATACCTAACTTAGAGCTGACTTCATAAAGGTTAAAATTGTTTTTAAACTTAAGTTTTTCTATATAAAAGAGGACCACAGGGTTTGGAAGATAGCTCTGCAGTCTATGTGCCTTCTTGGCAAGTGTTAAGAGTCTGGGCTTGACTCCCCCACGCTGTGCTGGCCAGGGAACCCTGGGTGCATCCTGCTGGCCACCGACACTGGGAGTGGTGGCATATACCTGTAATCCCAGAGCTGGGGAAGCTGAGGCAGGTGGATCACTATGGGTCTGAGCTGCATGGCAAGACCCTGTACCAAATTAATTAATTAAAAGGATCACAAATCTAAGGAATATCTATTTACAGCTGGCTTGGAGAATGTTTTAAAATTTTGTTTTAATTAAAAATAATTACCCAGTTAACAACTGAACAGATTTACCAGGTGATACCATAAAGGAGAATCTTTATTTAGCAACTCCTACAGAATCAAGACCAGAGCTACGTTTGCATTCAGCTTCGAGATAGGTTTTGTCAGATGGCATTAAAATCTACCACAAATGTTCAATACATAGCAAACTGAAAAGGCACTACAAATGTCACACATTTCACTTTTATTTTTTCAATAAAAAATAACTCTGACTTCACTTAAAGAAGTCTGTGTCTTGGTGACGAACGCCATGGTGGCTGAATGTGAAAGCCCTTCTCTGCTGAAGTATGTCATGTTTTGTTATTTATTCTTTGCAGAAATATAACCTCACTATTCCATAAGCCTTCTGGGAGCCAAGTCCTGGTCTGCACCCAGGAGCCTGGTATAAAGACAGAACTTGGAAGCAACGTGGGAGTCCAGCTATCAGCTGGCTGTATTTAGGCATGAGCCTTAATATGGGAACACAGCGCGCTGACTCGGTGAGGCTGCACAGGTGTTCTGAGGTTCTGTGCAGGCGCTGAGAGGTTCTGGTGTTTGTGATACTTTCGACCTCACCCTCTAAAGGATCAGTTACCATTCAGACACCACCGCCAACACCGCCATTAATAGGCTGTGGAATACAAAGATTCCGTTCTATCTAGACTGCTGAGCACAGCAAAATCTCAGCGAGGGTCGAGATAGGTTTTGTTAGATGGCATTAAAATCTACCACAAATGTTCAATACATAGCAAACTGAAAAGGCATTATAAATGTTAACCAGGTAATTATTTTTAATTAAAACAAAACTTTAAAACATTCTCCAAGCCTGTTGTAAATAGATATTCCTTAGATTTGTGATCCTTTTAATTGATTAATTTGGTACAGGGTCTTGCCATGCAGCTCAGACTCATAGAGACCCATGCTGAGATTTCACTCAGCATGCAGGTCTTCACGGTGGGAATAAATGTGCCTACCACCTAAGGAGAAGATGCTTAGGATTTTCAAAACTTGTGTGGACTCTGGTCCTTTTGCATAGCAGTCTTTATATTAGATTTTCAATAGATTAGGACTGAGCCACACAGGACTATGGTATGTGTTTTGTGTCATGCCCAAAAATTCTAATAACTACTATGAACTAAAACCAAGACAACGCTGAACTAAAACTATGAGAAACTAATCAAGTTAGTTGAACACTGAAGTGAAAATTGGACTTCTCATTTTAAAAAAAATTATTTAATTTGGCACACAGAATACATATCACGTAAATTATATCACTGAGTTCAAAATTAGTTTGAGACAGTATTTTTTTCCACAAAACTTCAGAAAGATACCCAACGGTTGTTATTTTGTGTAAACAGCCAGGTCCCATCCTCCTCCTCTCTCGCTCATGAGGAACCAGTTTGGGACCTCTGATCCAGGGAGAGCAAAACTTACATTTCTAAGAATTCCAGAATCACTCCACATCCTCAGTTCTTTACATTTTTGGATGATTTAGGTATTTTGATGATAAAGAAACCAAAATTTTAATGATAAAATCTTTCCATTAAAAATACTGAGCATATTTTTCTAATTAGGAAATAAAATATATTTTAGTAAATTTGAAAATCAGAGAAAATTCAGAGAAAAAAACGTATTTAAACGTGCTATCTGGAGT
>PVKN010042992.1:0-10306 GCA_004027915.1 Capromys pilorides | reverse complement strand
TTCCACAAAGTATCATCCTTTCAGGTCTCTACTTAATGCAGGTACCTTTGATCAGACCCCTGCTTTGCCCAAGTCCTGCCTCTGTTTTCTTTTTTCCTTTTTTAATGTATTTAGTACAGGGTCTACAGGGTCTGGTCTTCAACTCACAGTGATCCTCCTGCCTCAGCCTCCTGAGTACTGGGATTACAGGGTGTGCACCACCTTGCCTGACTGCCTCTGCATTATAATAATTTTATCTGAAGAGGGATAGCAGTAGTGCCTAGTGCTTTGTATACAGTATGGACTTCAAAGGATGGCCATTGTTTTTGTGACCCAAAGAAGAAAAACTTTGTGAACTTTATATGCCACAAATATTTGGAATTAAGGGGTGATTCTTTCATGAGGGACCTTTAGCCACATTTTTAGGGAACCACCCCAACAGTGCTTAGGCTTAATTTGCACAAGGGAAAGACTGGTCCTTGGGATTGTGATCCCTTGTATTTTGTGCCATCTGCAGTGGTAGGAGGACTCCTGTCTGCTCATCTGTTGTCAAAGAAGGCTGGGGTCGAAGTGGAGGTGGGATGGCCCTGTTCAGGACCTCTCCTGAGGATGGCAGAGGAGGCAGCCCGAAAACTTCTCCCAGGTAAGATCCATGCAGAGGTGGGGCAGATGTGAAATCTGGTGTTCTGCTTCCTTCACTGCAACCAAGATTGATCATCTTGAATCCTTTCCTGATATTTTGCCACCTAGATGCTCTATTGTACCCCTCGATACTGACCATGGAGATTAGGACAGTCCTGAGCATTTCCAGGTTTGCTAGGGCGCTGATGCAGGATGGCTGAGCTGACCTGATTACTGTTTGTGGGCATGGCTGAAGGCCAGTCTAGTGGGTGGATGGTCCTTGTTCTACTTTTGATTGAGCCCTTTTGTTCCTCTCAGGCCCTCATATTGCTGAAATAACAAGGCCTCTGGGCAGATCTTTGGTCTGAGCATCAGAAGCCAAACGTTCTAGGCTTGGCTGTACCAGCCAGCACCTTGGCCAAGCTACGCTCCTTCTCCATGGTTTGGTCTATCAAACGGGAACCACAATTCCTTCTTCCCTTACAATGATGAGTTTTGGGGAGGCTCAGATGAAGCCAGGAGAAAGTGCGTGGAGAACCTCAAATGCTGTTGAAGTGAAAGGGATTTGTTTTTTGGCTAAGCAGCATCTGGGGCTGTATGCTACGCCTCATTGTTTTCATCCAGTGGGGCAGCCACACTTGTTTTAGCAGTGTCAGCCGAACACTGTGTTCCCTTCAGGGTGGAGCAGAGATCCGAGGGCTGCTCCCACCCAACCACATCCAAGTGCGCATGCTACCAGCCCCTCTGCTGTCTCCTGTATTCATCCCTTGCGCACAGCCCTTGCCCCTCAGCCTTGAGAAGAGCAGAGTGAGGGGCTTAGCTGCATTCAGGCCTCATGGCTTAAGTGTCTCCTAGCAAACATCATGTCCTGTGAGTTATCCCTAAAGGAAGCTGCCTTTTTGCTGCTTTTATTTTTCATTTATAAAAATTTGCATTGAGAAATATACTTACTCAAAAGTATAGGGAGCTGGGGAGAGCTCTGAAGCACAAGTGCCTGCCTGGCAAGTGCAAGGTTGTGAGTTCGAACCCTGGTCCCACCAAAAAAAAATTCATACTGAGGTATTATAGAGTGAGCACCAGTGTACCTATCCTTTAGGTAAAGGAGGAGGATTTTGTTACTCTCCTTTTTAATACTTTCTACCTTTTCTGAAATAGTCCTTCATGGATGTGACTTAACATTTTTCTTGCTTGCCACTTATGCTTGAACGATAGTATGTGTCTTGTTGATAACAAAGTTACTAGATTCTAGCTCCTGGAAGTTTTGACAACTTTGATCATAATTTTGTGACGCATGGACTCTTTTGCAGTTATTTAACCTTTCAGCCCAGAGAGGAAGTCTCTGCCTCAGGCTGGTTGCTGATTTCTTGCCTTCTGGAATGAGAACGCACAGGGTGTGGTGGGCAGAGCACCGGGCTGGGGTGGGTTAGGGTGAGAGGTCTGGGCAAGCGTTCCGGTCCAGCACTGTTTGACGCTCTTGCGTGACCTTTGGCTGAATCAGTTTACAGCCAGGATTTTCCTAGGTTGTAAATTAGGGGATCATGCATTATCAGTAGTTTGATGATTTGTACTTTTTCTTTATTCTAAAAATAATTTTTTCTCTCAAACTCCTATCTGAAACAGGAATCTCAGTTGGCTCCTCTGAAATCAATTAGGATCTGCTGATTGGTTTCATTTGATCATGATGGTATTTTAAGAAGTCTATGAGTGCCCGGGGGTATAGGAATGCAGCCCGGTGCCTGCCTGGCAAGTGTGAGGTCCTCAGTTCAATTCCCAGTACCAAAAATAAATCTCTGAGTGGCTCAGCAGGGTGGTATACACCTTTAATCCTGGCTGTCTGGGAGGCTGAGGCCAAAGGATCACAAGCTTAAGTTTCAATTCAGTGAGACCCTGTCTCAAAATAAAATTTAAGGACCAGGGATATAACTCAGCAATGGAGTGCTTAACCAGCATAGCCAGGACCCTGCGTTCCATGCCCAGTGTTGTGATTAGCTTCTAGTGGGGCATGTTCTTACCTGTGTGCCACAAGCCCTGCTAGCCTTTCCTGCTTCACACTCAGTTACCTGTCTGGCCTCAGAGGGCATAGTATTAAAAAAGAAAAAAAAAAAAAAAAAAAATACATTCACTCTAGCTGAGACAAGCTGTGTGGCAAGTGGTGACCTGAAGCATAGCTCCCTCCATGCGCCTTCATCACTGGGAAGATCCCAAGGCTCGGGCAGAGCAGTGTTTGACAGGGTCAGGGTTGGGGGGCTGCTAAGGGCTCTCCTGTTGTGGCATTTATCCTTTTATGGCTCAGACTCTAGCAGATCACCCAAAAGAGAAAGAGGGACACACTGGCCAAGGTCTTAAGCTTTGGGCCTATATCAAAACCATCCCTACTTCCCTGCTTCTGCTTCTCTGACCAAGGTTTTCATTGCTCAGCCTTTCAGACCCCCACTGGAATGCCCTATGGAACAGTGAACCTGCTTCATGGCGTGAACCCAGGAGAGACCCCTGTCACCTGTACAGCGGGGATTGGGACCTTCATTGTGGAATTTGCGACCCTGAGCAGCCTCACTGGAGACCCTGTGTTTGAGGAAGTGGCCAGAGTGGCCCTCACACGCCTGTGGGAGAGTCGATCCGATATTGGGCTGGTAGGTTGGCCACCGTCCTTCCTGTGTGAATCAAGTCTGCTACCCTGGGCACTGCTTGTGAGGCCCAGGGCTCAAAGCAACAGGTGATAGTCAAGCTGAGGAAGCTTAGGGCAACCTCAGGAGTAGCCTAGCATTGGGCCCAGGGCACTGTAGGTGGGCCGAGCCCCCATAATCAAGTGCAAAAGCAAACAGAGCTTGAGAGGCCATCCCTCAGCAGGGAGCAGGGGCTGTGTTGAGTTTTGGGCCTCCAGCTTCTCTGATTTCTAGGGAGCAGTCATGAGCTTTGTGCCCCTGTGGCTCATTAGCCCTCCTGCCCAAACTTTTAGGGCCTGACTGCCTGGTCAGTCGCTTTCTTTGAACATTAGTGGTAAGAAGTATTGAATGGCTTTCCTTAGAAAAAATGATTCCTGGCTAATTAAATTAGGGGAGTCTTATACTTTTCTTTTCTTCTTCAAGTTGTAGTAAACATGAGGGGAATAAAGTTTATGAAACAGTGGTAAAGAAATCTGTTCACAGCTGGATTATACCTATAATTCCAGGACTCTGAGAGGCTGAGACTGAGTCAAAAGTTTGAGCTCAGCTTGAGCAACCTGAATAATTCAGTGAGACTCTGGCTGTAGAAAAATTAAAACATTAAAGAAGAGCTAGGGGTGTAGCTCATTGTGAAATCCCTGGGCCCAATCCCCAGTAACACGCACATACATGTGTATACAATCTATTTCACATCACTTAACAGTTCCCAAACTGATTTGACCCCAGAGCTTCATTTTTCCTCCAGTCTTTTTTTTTTTTTTTTTTTTTGGTGGGACCAGGGTTTGAACTCAAGACCTTGCACTTGCCAGGCAGGCACTTGTGCCATGGAGCTATCTCCCCGGCCCCTTTCCTCCAGTCTTATAACACATGGAAATTGCAGTTGATCCCTAAGGTGGGTGTCACCTCCTAAACAGGATAATCCAGTGAAACTAACAGAAACTAACAGTAACCGGGCCAAGGTTATTCAGGAAATAACACTGGATTTAGTCAGAGCTAGATTTAAGCCTTGGCCTTATAGATGCCCATAGGCAAGTTGCTCAACCTCTGGTTCTCAGTTGCTTTAGCAGTAATGTTAATGTATCAAAACCTCCTTTGCTTAGTCATTATGACTTCTAAAAACTGTCTGAAAGTGCTCCCTTATAGGCACATCTGGTGCAGGGTCTGGTGCTAAGCCAGCTTGAGGTGTGGCTTGTATGAGGATTCATTACAGACGGTGCCCTCTCAAGCAGCAACTCCCAGTCCAGCTCAAGCGGTTTATTTCTCTAGCCTGGAACCGTAGTGGACATTTTGATACTCAGCCCATATCCTTTGGACCCTTTCCATTTCTGTGCACACCGGCCCGTCTGCCAACTCCCGTCACCCATGTCGCTTTGCCTTCTCTGGTGCTTGGAGCCTGCTCTGATGGCATTTGGCTGGAAAGACAGGAACACAATGTTAGGAACTTAAAGACAGGAACGTAATGTTACCCATGAGGAATTCCTTCCAGGGACTGATACGGATAGGTGTTTCTGAACACACATTCTGTCCTCCTGTATCCTCCCACCTCCTACTGTAGGGAGAATCACTGTGTCCCACATCCCTGCACTCCCCGCTGGATGCAGCCCCAGTGCCTGTGGCAGGAACTCGCTAGTCTCCTCCCCACACCATGGGCCGTTGTCCCTTCCTTGTCTTATTTGCTTCCTCCTCCTGCGCTGGTATTTCCAGAGTCTGACCTCTCACATCAGCAACTTTCCATCTTCTTTGCTGGAGTCTACCCTGGGGTACCCACAGGAACATAGAACCATTAGCTGTTTCTTTTTGATTGAATACCAAATAAAGTCTCCAGCTTGTAGGAATGGCCCAAGCTATGTGAAAAACACATCTTAGGCTGTGCGTGGTGGCGCATGCTTGTAATCCCAGCACTTGGGAGACTGAGGAGGATCAGTGTGAGTTCAAGACTAGCCTGAACTACATAGCAAGACCCTGTCTAAAAAAAAAAAAAAAAAGGCATATCTCTTCCTTTAAGTCTTTTAATATCTATTTTAAAAAGACTATAGTCATGTGGTTCAAAAATCAAAAGTTACAAAAGAAAAATACCCATTGATACTTGCAAAGTCCCCTTGGACCCTGTCTCCCAGACATCCAGTTCCTTTCTTTAGAAACATATACGCTATCAACTTCCTGGGTATCCCTCCAGAGTCAATTCCAGAAACACAGGAAGTATGCCTCGTCTTTAGGCCCTGGAGTCATAAGCTCTGGACTCTGAAGTCTGAGACAGATTGTGGGAACAGCAAGTCTTTGTCTTGTTTCATATTCACTCTGGGCAGAGTATAAACGCTCCAAGGCTGTTTCTTCCTTTTTTGCACAACATGTGTAATTAAATCCTCACAAATGTGCACGAGAAGCATCTCTGATGTAAGAATGTGCAGGAGGGCTGACCCTGAGCTGCCTTGCCCACAGCCTGCATGTCTCCAGAAGCGTGCAGGTGCCCACTTCACATCTCACTGGGCAGTCAGTGTTGGGAAGAGGGTGGGAGTTGACCCTTTTTTGGCCTTGACACTACATCTCTCCCAGGTTGGTAACCACATCGATGTGCTCACCGGCAAGTGGGTGGCCCAGGATGCAGGTATTGGAGCTGGTGTTGACTCCTACTTTGAGTACCTGGTGAAAGGAGCCATCCTGCTTCAGGACAAGAAGCTCATGGCCATGTTCCTAGGTAAAAGGGCAGGGTAAGGGGGATTTTTATGACCTTTCTTGATGTTCTGTTTTGTCTTGTTTCTTTTAGTTTTTGTTTATTTGAGACCAAGACTCACTATGTAGTTCAGCTTGGTCTTGAACTTGGTCACTATAGAGCCCAGGATGGCTTTGAACTTGAGATGATCCTCCTGCCTCAGCCTCCTGAAGTGCTAGGATTATAAGCATGTACCGCACACCTGACTGACTTCTTGTAATTATTATTTTTTAATTTTATTTTTTTTGTGGAACTGGGGATTGAAGTCAGGCCCTTGCACTTGCCAGGCAAGTACTTATTCTACTGAGCTATCTCCCCAGCCCTGACTGCTTGTTGATGTATGGTTTATTTGTAAACTTCAAGTTGCTCCTAAATGCACACAGAGCCTACACTTGTGGTCAAGGCTGCCTTTTGTCTCACTAACCACTCATGGGTTCATTGTCCTGTTTTCTGTGATGCAGAATATAACAAAGCCATTCGGAATTACACGCGCTTCGGAGACTGGTACCTGTGGGTGCAGATGTACAAGGGGACTGTGTCCATGCCGGTCTTCCAGTCTTTGGAGGCCTACTGGCCTGGTCTTCAGGTAGGTGCAGTGAAAGGGGGTGGTCATTTTGCTATGAAATGGCAAAGCAAGTTTATTCTGATGTATAAGTCAAGCATGTTGCTTTAGTTCCTTGAGTACTTTTGGAGGTGAGGGGTTGGGGACAGAAGAGAGACTTAAGAGTGAATTAGGTAGATGTATGATTCTGCCAAGCCAGATTTTCCAAGGTGGGTATTAAGATGCATAGGGTACTCTGCATAGCATCTTTCTAGGCCAGGGATGACTGCTGTATTTATGTGAGGTTTTTTGTTTTTGTTTTTGAGTTGGCACTTGCTACATTCCCAGGCTGGGCTTGACTTCTGGGCCCAAGTGATCCTCCAGTCCTGAGTGGCTGGGACTGCAGGCACATGCCACTGCACCAGTCAGGTTTCCTCTTTGGCCTTAGCCTGCTGTGCCCACCATCAGCATTTTTCCCTACACAGTCTGACAGAGTCATAGCTGGATGGGACCAAAAAGCCTACCTAAACTACTCCCTCAGTGTGCCACGTATTTCATATACCAAAGTGTTTTGTAATGTGATGTTTTAAGAAGATAATGATGTGGTAGATAAGTAATACATTTTAAAACCACACAAATGAAGGCAGTGAAGAGCGCAGAGCCCATACCCTCACACTCTGGTGTAGCCTCTGTTCTCAGTTTTCTGTGTATTTTTATAGAAATTCATAAACATAAATATGTGTATTTTTATGCCCCTCGTTTTCTCTTCTTTTCTTTCCTTCTTGCTTGCTTCCTTTCTTGCTTTGTAGCTTAGGGTGGCCTTAAATTCAGTTTGTAGCTCAGGCTTGCCTCAAACGCTCAGCCTCCTGAATGCTGGGATTACTGGCATGTGCCATCACACCTGGCTCTCCTTTTCTTTATGTATTTGGTATAGGGTCTCACTACACAGTTTGGACTTGTATTGATCCTCCTGTTTTCAGGAAGATCCTCCCCAGTGCTGGGATTACAGGCATGCACCACCACGCCTGGACTCATTGGCCAGCTCAGTGCACCTGGGGGCAGGGCTGGCGTGGCATGCTGTACCAAGGATCTAACCCTGGTTCCTGCACTTGCCTAAGCAGGCACTTAGTCCTCCTTTTCTTTAAATAGATAGGAATGTGTCATATCCTTTGGAAGCTTTATTTCTCCACAGACTAAATCTTGATCTATGGTTTATTTGTAAACTTCAGGTTGCTCCCAAATGCACGCAGATTCAGTTCGGAATGCTGTACTTCTTGCCCTCTTATGGGAGCCACCTGAGCCATGTGGTGTCCAGTGTTCCTGGCCTGTATTTCTGACCTCTTGGTGACTGCATGGCAGTCTTTGTCTGGAATATCTTCTTCATATTGGACAGTGTAGCAAGACTCTGTCTCAAAACAAAACCACAAATCCCTGAGAACAAATATATTGGAAATACATTTCTTAGTGATATCTGGAACTTTTCTAAAATTAATTTAAAAATTTAATTAATCTGATGTATTTCAGTGTGAATAATATAACTTACAGCTAAAATGAAAATAAATACCTGTTTTATTCTTTTCACAGATATATTGGCTTATTTTTATTTATTTATTTGTTTGACTTTTTGAGACGGGGTCTTGCTATGCAGTTCAGGTTGGTCTTGAGCTCACTTTGTACCCCAGGCTGGTCTCAAACTCACAACGATCTTCCTGTCTCCTGAGTGCTGGGGTTACGGACGTGTGCCACCACACCTGGTGCCTTTATATTGGTTTAGTTTTTGAGAGTCTCACAATGTAGTGGTCTTCTTTGAACCACAGCGATCCTCCTGTCTTTGCCTCCCAAGTACTGGGATTCCAGGTGTATATACCACCATGCCTGGCTTTCACTGGTTCAAATATAAGTACTGAGGAGCCTTGCGTATATAAATAAGTTGATGGAATTAGAAAGAATTTGATTACAGTGGTATCACTCAGTTCTTGGAAATCATTCAGTTCAATTGAACTGTGTAAAATTACTATTATTCAAACCTTTTTGATCTACAAAGCTGGTAGTATCCTCTGGTTTAGCCTTTTTATAGTTATATATAGTTAAGAAAATGATCTCTCATCAAAAAAGATTTGTTTGTCTTTTTGAGACAGGGTCTCATGCAGAGTTTTTTTTTCAGACCCTTGCGTTTGCCAGGCAAGCGCTTATTCTCCTGAGCTTTTTCCCCAGCCCCATCATGCAGTTTAGATTGACCTTGAATTTACTTTGTAGCCAGCCCCAAACTCTTGAGTAATCCTCCTACCTTAACCTCCTGAGTAAAAATTGTTTTTAATGATCTCTCTCTCTTGACAACTTGACCTTGTCTTCTTTCAGTTTTTTGAAAGTAAACAAGTAGAAATCAGCTGATTTAGCTGGGCCTGGTGGTGCATGCCTGTAATCCCAGCACTTGGGAAGTGGCGGCAGGAGGATCAGTGCAAGTTCGAGACCAGCCTAGGCTACAAAAATGAGCTTCAAGGCCAGCCTGAACTGCATAATGAGACCCTGTCTCAAAAAGACAAGAACAAAAAACAAAACAAAACAAAAAAACCAAATCATCTGATTTGCAAAAGAATTCACTACTCATGCACTAGAGTCACTTATTTTTTACATTTACACTGATTTTAAATTTAGCCTGGTCTGGTGCTCAGAAAGATTTGCTATCCCAGAGCAACGTTCACACTTTGTTTAGAGACTAGTAGTGGCCCTTGGGTAAAATGGAGGACGGTTGTGAGGCTGAGTTGCCTGGCTTTGTTTGACAAACACAAAGTCTGTGTTCAGGAAGAACTATTTTAGGAAAGTTGAGGGTCTGGCAGTGTGTTTCCTTAAAACTCTTTGTGACCACCTTCCCCTTGGAAACCGTTCTCATAAGAACTAGCCACACCCTTTGGCTCTGTATCTTTCCATCCTGTGCTTGTTCCTCAAGAAAGTGCTGTAACACCAAAAGATACAACGTATTGTACATCTTTCCTGGTGTGCACCTGTAATCCCAGCACTTGGAACCTATGGAAGGAGGTTCATTTTGAGTTCAAGGCCAGCCTGGGCTGTGTCGTGAAACCCTGTCTCAAAAACAAAAAATTAAAAAAAACCAAACCTATTACATGTATTCTCAGCAGTAAAGCTCATGGTAAAGCCAAACTAGAAATGATTTAAATGCTTAATAGTGGATGGCTAAATAGTAATTATATTTTATTGTTGTTTGCTTTTGTGGTTTTTTTTTTTTTTTAAGATTTGTTTTTTTTAATTTTTGTTTATTTGTTTGCTTATTGTGTTTGTTTGTTTCTTTATTTATTCATTTCGTGGCTGGCTCAGCCTGCCCTGGTGGTAGGGCTGGCACAGCATGTGGTGCCGGGGATCGAACCGCAGTCCCTGCAGTTGCCTGAGCCCTCCTAAGCAGGCGCTTTAGACCACTGAACCATCTCGCCGGCCCTGCTTTTGTGTTTTTGAGACAGAATCTCACTGTGTAGCTCAGGATAGCTTTAAACTCACTATGTAGCCCAGACTGGCCTTGAACTCAGTGATCCTCCTGCCTCAGCCTCTCAAGTGCTGAGATTACTGGTGCTCCATCATATCCAGCTATATATTTGAATGGAATGGATAATTAGATAACTTTAATTTTAAAATTAATACATAAACTTCTTTAAGTAAACAGGAATCAAGGAAATATGAAGGAATATTGCTACTAAACTACAATATTATGAGCAATTAGAAGTGACAAAATTTTTTTAAAAAGTTCTTAAGAGTTTTTTGAAAACTTCTAAGGTAAATGAT